>JBBDGP010001032.1:0-5000 GCA_037952835.1 Lithobates septentrionalis
GAAAGAGCGAGAGAGAGAAGGGGAGAGAGAAAGAGAAGGGAGAGAGAGAAGGGGGAGAGAAGCGAGAGAGAGAGAGAAGGGGAGAGAGAGAGAGAGAGAAGGGGAGAGAGCAAGAGAGAGAAGGGGAGAGAGAAGGGGAGAGAGCAAGAGAGAGAAGGGGAGAGAGCGAAAGAGAGAGCGAGAAAGAGGGGAGAGAGCGCGAGAGAGAGAAGGGAGAGAGAGAGAAGGGAGAGCGCGAGAGGGGAGAGCGCGAGAGAGAGAGGGGAGAGCGCAAGAGAGGGGAGAGAGAGAGGGGAGAGCGCGAGAGAGAGGGGGGAGAGCGCGAGAGAGAGGGGGGAGCGCGAGAGAGAGAGGGGGGAGCGCGAGAGAGAGAGGGGGGGGAGCGCGAGAGAGAGAGAGGGGGAGCGAGGGAGAGAGAGGGGGGGAGCGCGAGAGAGAGAGAGGGGGGAGCGCGAGAGGGAGAGAGAGAGAGAGGGGGAGCGCGAGAGGGAGAGAGAGAGAGAGGGGGGGAGAGCGCGAGAGAGAGGGGAGAGTGCGAGAGAGAGAAGGGGGAGAGAGAGCAAGAGAAGGGGGAGAGAGAGCAAGAGAAGGGGGAGAGAGCGAGAGAGAGAAGGGGGGAGAGAGAGAGCGAGAGATAAGGGGGAGAGAGAGAGAGCGAGAGATAAGGGGGAGAGAGCGAGAGATAAGGGGAGAGAGCGAGAGATAAGGGGAGAGAGAGAAGGGGAGAGAGAGAGAGAAGGGGAGAGAGAGAGAAGGGGAGAGAGAGAGAGAAGGGGAGAGAGAGAGAAGGGGAGAGAGAGGTTGGAGAGAGAGAGAAGGGGGAGAGAGCAAGAGAGAGAGAGAGAAGGGGGAGAGCGAGAGAGAAGGGGAGAGAGCGAGAGAGGGGAGAGCGCGAGAGAGAGGGGAGAGTGCGAGAGAGAAGGGGAGAGAGCGAGGGGGAGAGAGGGGAGAGCGCGAGAGAGGGGAGAGCGCGAGAGAGGGGAGAGCGCGAGAGAGGGGAGAGCGAGAGAAGGGGGCGAGAGCGAGAGAAGGGGGAGAAAGAGAAGGGAGAGAGAGCGAGAAGGGGGAGAGAGAGCGAGAAGGGGGGAGAGAGAGAGAGAAGGGGGGAGAGAGAGAGAAGGGGGGAGAGAGAGAAGGGGGAGAGAGAGAGAAGGGGGAGAGAGAAAGGGGGAGAGAGAGAGAAGGGGGGAGAGAGCGAGAGAGAGAAGGGGGAGAGAGCGAGAGAGAGAAGGGGGAGAGAGAGAAGGGGGAGAGAGCGAGAGAGAGAAGGGGGGAGAGAGAGAAGGGGGGAGAGAGCAAGAGAGAGAAGGGGGGAGAGAGCGAGAGAGAGAAGGGGGGAGAGAGCGAGAGAGAGAAGGGGGGAGAGAGCGAGAGAGAGAAGGGGGAGAGAGCGAGAGAGAGAAGGGGGAGAGAGGGAAAGAGAGAGAGAGCAAGAGAGAGAAAAGGGGAGAGAGCAAGAGAGAGAGAGAAGGGGGGAGAGAGCGAGAGAAGGGGGGAGCACGAGAGAGAGAGCGCGAGAGAAGGGGGGAGCACGAGAGAGAGAGCGCGAGAGAGAGGAGAGAGAGGGGAGAGAGAAGGGGGAGAGAGCGAGAGAGAGAGAGAAGGAGAGAGAGCGAGAAAGAGAGGGGAGAGAGCGCGAGAGAGAGAGAGGGGAGAGCGCGAGAGAGAGAGAGGGGAGAGCGCGAGAGAGAGAGAGGGGAGAGCGCGAGAGAGAGAGGGGAGAGCGCGAGAGAGAGAGGGGAGAGCGCAAGAGAGGGGAGAGCGCGAGAGAGAGAGAGGGGAGAGCGCGAGAGAGAGGGGGGAGAGCGCGAAAGAGAGGGGGGAGAGCGCGAGAGAGAGGGGGAGCGCGAGAGAGAGGAGGGGAGCGCGAGAGAGAGAGAGGGGGGAGCGCGAAGCGCGAGAGAGAGAGGGGGGGGAGCGCGAGAGAGAGAGAGGGGGGAGCGCGAGAGAGAGGGGGGAGCGCGAGAGGGAGAGAGAGAGAGAGAGGGGGGAGAGCGCGAGAGAGAGAGAGGGGAGAGTGCGAGAGAGAGAAGGGGGAGAGAGAGCAAGAGAAGGGGGAGAGAGAGCAAGAGAAGGGGGAGAGAGCGAGAGAGAGAAGGGGGGAGAGAGAGCGAGAGATAAGGGGGAGAGAGAGCGAGAGATAAGGGGGAGAGAGAGAGAGCGAGAGATAAGGGGGAGAGAGAGATAAGGGGAGAGAGAGAGAGAGAGAGAGAAGGGGAGAGAGAGAGAAGGGGAGAGAGAGAGAAGGGGAGAGAGAGAGAGAAGGGGAGAGAGAGAGAAGGGGGAGAGAGAGAGAAGGGGAGAGAGAGAGAAGGGGAGAGAGAGAGAAGGGAGAGAGAGAGAGAGAGGTTGGAGAGAGAGAGAGAAGGGGGAGAGAGCAAGAGAGAGAGAGAGAAGGGGGAGAGCGAGAGAGAAGGGGAGAGAGCGAGAGAGGGGAGAGCGCGAGAGAAGGGGAGAGAGCGAGGGGGAGAGCGCAAGAGAGAGAGAGGGGAGAGCGAGAGAAGGGGGCGAGAGAAGGGGGCGAGAGAAGGGAGAGAGAGCGAGAAGGGAGAGAGAGCGAGAAGGGGGAGAGAGAGCGAGAAGGGGGAGAGAGAGCGAGAAGGGGGAGAGAGAGCGAGAAGGGGGGAGAGAGAGCCAGAGAGAGAAGGGGGGAGAGAGAGAGAAGGGGGGAGAGAGAGAGAAGGGGGGAGAGAGAGAAGGGGGGAGAGAGAGAGAAGGGGGGAGAGAGAGAGAAGGGGGGAGAGAGAGAGAAGGGGGGGGAGAGAGAGAAGGGGGAGAGAGCGAGAGAGAGAAGGGGGAGAGAGAGAAGGGGGGAGAGAGAGAGAAGGGGGGAGAGAGAGAAGGGGGGAGAGAGCGAGAGAGAGAAGGGGGGAGAGAGCGAGAGAGAGAAGGGGGGAGAGAGCGAGAGAGAGAAGGGGGGAGAGAGAGAAGGGGGAGAGAGCGAGAGAGAGAAGGGGGGAGAGAGGGAAAGAGAGAGAAAAGGGGAGAGAGCAAGAGAGAAAGAGAGAGAGAGAAGGGGGGAGAGAGCGAGAGAAGGGGGGAGCACGAGAGAGAGAGCGCGAGAGAAGGGGGGAGCACGAGAGAGAGAGCGCGAGAGAGAGGAGAGAGAGGGGAGAGAGAGGGGGGAGAGAGCGAAAGAGAGAGCGAGAAAGAGAGGGGAGAGAGCGCGAGAGAGAGAGAAAGAGAGGGGAGAGCGCGAGAGAGAGAGAGGGGAGAGCGCGAGAGAGAGAGGGGAGAGCGCGAGAGAGAGAGAGGGGAGAGCGCGAGAGAGAGAGAGGGGAGAGCGCGAGAGAGAGAGGGGAGAGCGCAAGAGAGGGGAGAGCGCGAGAGAGAGAGAGGGGAGAGCGCGAGAGAGAGGGGGGAGAGCGCGAAAGAGAGGGGGGAGAGCGCGAGAGAGAGGGGGGAGCAAGAGAGAGAGAGAGGGGGGAGCGCGAGAGAGAGAGGGGGGAGCGCGAAAGAGAGAGAGAGGGGGGAG
Organism: Lithobates septentrionalis; assembly: GCA_037952835.1. NCBI lineage: Eukaryota > Metazoa > Chordata > Amphibia > Anura > Ranidae > Lithobates > Lithobates septentrionalis. The sequence goes on from JBBDGP010001032.1 coordinate 3,476, forward strand.
CGCGAGAGAGAGGGGGAGCGCGAGAGGGAGAGAGAGAGAGAGGGGGGAGAGCGCGAGAGAGAGAGAGGGGAGAGTGCGAGAGAGAGAAGGGGGAGAGAGAGCAAGAGAAGGGGGAGAGAGAGCAAGAGAAGGGGGAGAGAGAGCAAGAGAAGGGGGAGAGAGCGAGAGAGAGAAGGGGGGAGAGAGAGAGCGAGAGATAAGGGGGAGAGAGAGAGAGCGAGAGATAAGGGGGAGAGAGAGATAAGGGGGAGAGAGAGATAAGGGGAGAGAGAGAAGGGGAGAGAGAGAGAGAAGGGGAGAGAGAGAGAAGGGGAGAGAGAGAGAAGGGGAGAGAGAGAGAAGGGGAGAGAGAGAGAGAGGTTGGAGAGAGAGAGAGAAGGGGGAGAGAGCAAGAGAGAGAGAGAGAAGGGGGAGAGCGAGAGAGAAGGGGAGAGAGCGAGAGAGGGGAGAGCGCGAGAGAAGGGGAGAGAGCGAGGGGGAGAGCGCAAGAGAGAGAGAGGGGAGAGCGCGAGAGAGGGGGAGAGCGAGAGAAGGGGGCGAGAGCGAGAGAAGGGAGAGAGAGCGAGAAGGGGAGAGAGAGCGAGAAGGGGGAGAGAGAGCGAGAAGGGGGAGAGAGAGCGAGAAGGGGGAGAGAGAGCGAGAGAGAGAAGGGGGGGAGAGAGAGAGAAGGGGGGAGAGAGAGAGAAGGGGGGAGAGAGAGAGAAGGGGGAGAGAGAGAGAAGGGGGAGAGAGAGAGAAGGGGGAGAGAGAGAGAAGGGGGGAGAGAGCGAGAGAGAGAAGGGGGAGAGAGCGAGAGAGAGAAGGGGGAGAGAGAGAAGGGGGGAGAGAGCGAGAGAGAGAAGGGGGGAGAGAGAGAAGGGGGGAGAGAGCGAGAGAGAGAAGGGGGGAGAGAGCGAGAGAGAGAAGGGGGGAGAGAGCGAGAGAGAGAAGGGGGAGAGAGCGAGAGAGAGAAGGGGGAGAGAGGGAAAGAGAGAGAGAGCAAGAGAGAGAAAAGGGGAGAGAGCAAGAGAGAAAGAGCGAGACAGAGAGAAGGGGGGAGAGAGCGAAAGAGAGAGCGAGAGAAAGGGGGAGCACGAGAGAGAGAGCGCGAGAGAAGGGGGGAGCACGAGAGAGAGAGCGCGAGAGAGAGGAGAGAGAGGGGAGAGAGAAAGAGAGAGAAGGGGGAGAGAGCGAAAGAGAGAGAAGGGGGAGAGAGCGAAAGAGAGCGAGGGGGAGAGAGCGAAAGAGAGCGAGCGAGAGAGAGGGGCGAGAGAGAGAAGGGGGAGAGAGAGAAGGGGGGAGAGAGAGAAGGGGGGAGAGAGAGAAGGGGGAGAGAGAGGAGAGAGAGAGAAGGGGAGAGAGAGAAGGGGGAGAGAGAGGAGAGAGAGAGAAGGGGAGAGAGAGAGCGAAAGAGAGCGAGCGAGAGAGAGGGGCGAGAGAGCGAGAGAGAGAAGGGGGGAGAGAGAGAAGGGGGAGAGCGAGAAGGGGAGAGGGAGAACGGGGGAGAGGGAGAGAAGGGGAGGGGGAGAGAAGGGGGGAGAGAGAG
>JBBDGP010001032.1:10000-137500 GCA_037952835.1 Lithobates septentrionalis
TAACATTCCAAGAAAGTATTCAAATTGATTGATTTACCATAGGTACAATGGCATAAGAACATCACTAGTCAACCAACCGGTACAGTACAAAAATATGATATATAAATGCAGAACATGAAAATACTCCAAGATTAACCCCAAAAAAATAAACCACACGGGAACAAAAAAGCCACTGATGTAGGAAAAAAAAAAGAAATACATTAAGTGGCCATTGCCAATTAGGCCTCCGACAGCCTGGCTCATTAAACGCTTGCCGACTGCGCTATAGTCGAATGACGGCTACAGCGCAGCTCTATAACTCTGGGAGGGCGTACATTGAGGGCATACATGGATGTCCTCCCAGAATCCGGCAAGCACCCGGGAATGTCCGTGACCGCCGGGTTCGCATCACGAATCACGGTAAACGGCAGCTCATTTGACGGTCGCTCTGTCAAATGACGGAGCGATCACTTGTAAACAAACCGGCATCACGTCCGGTTCCTCTCTCCCCCTCTCTGCAACGATCTGTACAGTGAGAGGGGAGAGAGAGATCGGTGGCAGCAGCGATGTGGGCTGGATGTGTAGTGCCTACAGTGCTGATATGTGCCCATTCCAGCCATCCATCCATCGCATACCCATCCATCCTCAGCATACTCATCCATCCATACTCAGCCATCCATACTTATCCATACTCATCCATCCATCCATGCTCAGCCATCCCATCCACCCCCATCCATACTTAGCAAAACTCAGCCGTACCCATTCATGCTCAGTGATCCCATCCATGGCTCATCCATCCTCATCCATGCCATATCAGTTATCATCCATGCCACTAGAGTGCCTCACAAGAGAGGGTAATAGGTAGTCAAATTAGATTTGAAACTTATGCCCCTAGAACACCTGACTGTGCTCCCTGCGTGTTGGGCCTCTCTATATGGCCACGCTGTGGAAAAGTTTCACACATGTGGTATCGTCGTACTCAGGGAGTAAGAAAATCTATTTTGGGGTGTAATTTTTGGTATGTACATGCTATAATGACATGTTCAAAAGACTCATTATGCCTCCGATCATACATTGGGTTGTTTTCTTTCCAAAATAGAGTTATTTTTGGGGCATTCCCATTGTTCTGGTTCTCCAGGGCCTTCAGAAGTGTAAGAGGTAGTCAAGATATTATATGTGTAATTTATGCTCCGAGAACACCTGACGGTGCTCCCTGCATGTTGGGCCTCTGTATGTGGCCACGCTGTGTAAAAGTCTCACACGTAGTAGTAGTATCGCCATACTGAATGTGTTTTAGGGTGTAAATTTGTGGTATGCATATGCTGTGTGTGAGAAATAACCTGCTAATATAACAATTTTGTGGGGAAAAAAAATCTTGATTTTGCAAAGAATTGTGGGAAAAAACAACTTCAAAAAACTTGCCATAAGAACAAAAAATTATCTTGCGCAAAAGTGAATATCACTTGAAACCGTGGCCGCGATGTAAACAAAGAATCTACCATGGCCGCACTTGAATTTCCGGTTCTCACGTCATAAACTAGGAGAGTACTACCGATCCGGTTCCCCGAATGAAGACACGTGACGTGTCGTAACGCATAGGGAGTGGCCGGAGTCAGACGTGCACCCTGAGGAAACGTGAGAGGGCGCTCAAAACGCCGCACTTAGATTGCCCTTCTATTTTGCTTGTTTTTTGGGGGGTTTTTTTTTAATTCTTTATTTTTTCATAGAAAGTGTGTACAACAAATAACATATCCAGCATAGGTACATAACAAAAGTCAAGCAGAAAATTCAGACAAGATTACAAAAGCAAGGTCAACAAATCAAGTTTTCTTACTTAGCACCATATTCAAGGTACATGGGGAAAGACCCCTGTATGGCAATACTGACAATGCACGGGACCCTGGGGGTGCTCCGAGAGTTAGTCGTTTGACCTGGAGCTGGCGTTACAACATATCAAATCATGCCACACAGTAATATAGTATACATTTTTATAGTTAATTGGGGAGCTAGGAGAACCCGAAGGACTGGTGAGCCCAAACATGACATGTGAAAATGCAATGAATTTTAGGATCTTCACTGTATCTGTTCAGGTAACCCATGAGTGAGAAAGAGTTATAAGAAAACTGGTATTCCCAAAAGTAGGAAAGGGATAGGGGCTGGGAAAAGAGGTGGGGGAGGCAGTGGAGGGGAGTTAGGTGAGCAGTGAAACTAGAAACAGGAGACGGAGAGGGAGCAGAATAAGGTAGAGTAAGGTGAGATAATGTAGTATAATGAAATGCGATGCCCTCCGCCTAGGGGGTCGGACCGGCCCATTAGGTCAGTTAGTTTGTGCCATTTCTTGGAGATAGGCATCTGTGTAAATAAAATGTTGCCAGGGTCTCCAGGTCTCTCGAAAGGTCTCCTCTCTATTGTGCAGGGTAGTAGTGAGATCCTCCATATCTCTCTGTTCGTTGACTTTAGTAAACCATAGGGACTTTGCCGGCGGTTTCTCCGATCTCCAACAGAGGGGAATACAAGCCTTGGCGGCATTCAGTAACTGAATGGTGATGGAGGTCTTGTATTTCTTAATGGGTCTTTCCGATAAATTAAGCAAACATGCCGCAGGGTTCCCCTCTAGGGAGACACCAGTTAAGTGTCTGATTGTGCGAGCCACCTCAAGCCAGAATGGGGTGAGTTTGGGACATGTCCAAAAAACATGTAGCATCGTTCCCTCCTCAGTGCCACAGCACCAACAGAGGCTAGGCACCTGAGGGAATAAACAATCTAGAATGGCGAGTATACCAGCGAGTCATTTTATAGCAGGTTTCTTGGACTCTGGTGTCTATAGAAGATTTCTGGGCAAAGTAGAGAATCTTCTTCCTCTGTGTGTCAGTGAATTGGGTTTGGAATTCCGCCTCCCATTTAGTGAGAAATGGGGGAATATACCCTTCCGCTGGCTGGGTCAAGGAGGAGTAGAGAAGCGAGAGACAGTGCCGCACTGGTTCCCCACAGTGACAGATGAGCTCTAGTTCAGTGAGTTGACGGGAAAAGCCTGGTTTCCTCCAGCAGCTGCGCAAATAATTGCGCAGCTGTAAACCGCTCCAGAAATCCAGGGGAGGCCCCAAGAAATCGCATAAGCGGAGTCTAGTGCCCATTGCCAGTCGTTTAAGATGGGGGTTCTGCAAACCAGGTGCAAATTCCGAATTGCCCATAACCGGCACCATGGCGGAGGGAGCGGGGACACCGAGGAGTGCCGAAAAGCATCTCTGGCCACTGATAGAGTGCTGCCTAGTGTAGGGTGCTCCATGAGGTCCCTTGACAGGGGTGTGGTGACCCAGGGCCAGCTCTTGACCGTATCTCCGGAATCCTCCACTTCCATGGCTACCCAGTGCTTTGCCTCTACATGGCAGCGCCAGTCCACTAACCTGGTGAGGTGAACCGCCCGGTAATAGGCTTTCATGTCTGGAAGGCCAACCCCGCCCCTACTTTTCGCTAGGTAAAGGAGTTGAAGTCTAATACGTGGTTTGCGATGGGTCCAGACAAATGCACAGAACATAGAGTCAATTAGTTTGAAAAAAGCTAGGGGTAGACGGATGAGAAGTGCCTGCATAAAGTACAGAACCCTGGGCAACAGGGTCATCTTGAGGGCACTACATCTACCGAACCATGTCAGCGTGAGAGAATGCCAGTGCAGGAGGTCCGTCTTGAGGCGAAGGAGTAGCGGGGCAAAGTTTTCAGAGTATAAATCAGCAAGATCCGGGGTAATGTCAACTCCCAGGTATCAGAAGAGGTTGGTTGCCTATCTCAGCGGAAAGGCCGATCGCAAACGTTGGACAATGTTTCCGTCTACCGTTATATTAAGGATGGAGGATTTGGTTAGATTAATTTGAAAAAAAGAAAGAGTACCATATTCTCGAAGGGATTGGAGCAGGTTAGGGAGGGAGGTAAGTGGTTCCGTTAGAAAAAAATATAAGGTCGTCCGCAAATGCAGCCACCTTGTGGGACCCCAAAGGTTTACGGTAGCCTACGATGCCCGCATTCGCCCGTATTCTACACAGGAGGGGGCTCTAATGACAAAATAAAGATCAGAGGGGACAGGGGGCAGCCCTGCCGCGTGCCATTGCGGATGTTAAAAAAGTCTGACCTCGTCTCATTGACTTTAACCGCTGCAGTGGGGTGTGTATAGAGGGACAGTATCCACTTCAACATGGACGATCGAAGGCCTGTGTTCTAAAGTAGCTCGTATAAAGGACCAATCCACACAGTCAAAGGCCTTCTCCTCGTTGGTAGACAGCAGAAGAGCCCGTTTTGAAGTCCTGACCGCGTGGATCAGATTCACCACTCGGATGGTATTATCCCGCGGCTCCCGTAGCTGTACAAAACCCGCCGATCTCTATGGATAAGACTTGGTATGTGAGGGAGTAGTCTGTTGGTCAGGATTTTGGCAAAGAGTTTTAGGTCCATATTCAGAAGTGCAATCGGGTGGTAACTCCCACACTGCAGCGGGTCTTTCCCCTCTTTTGGGATGAGGGAAATATAGGCCCTTAAGGTATCTACTGGGAATGAGTTTCCCTCTGTGATGGTACTGAGGGCAGAAACTAGGGGTTGCGACAGTGTGTCAAAGAAAGTTTTATAGTATGCCGAAGTCAGGGCCAGGGGTCTTTTTTTGGTTTCGAGGAGGCCAAAGCCGCTCCCAGCTCTGTCACTGTAATAGGTTCCTCCAGCTCCTCCCGTACAGTACTGGGGAACGATGGCATGCCCGAAGCAGCTACGTACGATTGAGGGGTATGTCTACCTTCCTCCGGGGGACCAGCAGATGGGGGTCTGTCTAGATTATAGAGACCTTCATAAAAGGAGCGGAACTCCTTCGCTATATCTGATGAGGTATTTAGCTTTTGTCCAGTAGAAGTCAGGATGTGAGAGATATAAGTTTTCGTACGTGGGCCTTGCAAAGCCCTAGCCAGCAGTGACCCGGGTTTATTCGAGAATTCATACATATTACGGCGTGCCCAAGCCAATTTTTGCTTCGATTTGTGAAACAGAAGCGTACAGAGTTCCTCACGTGCCTTGAGGAGGTCCTGAAAGGTTGCACGTGCAAGACTAGCCTGGTGTGAGCACTCCAGGCTGCGGATCAAGGCGAGGAGTTCTTCCGTGTGTCGGGTTCTGTCGCATTTAAGGCTGGCTCCTATTTTAATTAGTGCGCCCCTGACGACCGTCTTGTGGATCTCCCAAACCACTAGAGGGTTAGTTACGGACCCCTCATTGATGGAAAAATACTCCCGTAGTGCGTTTAATATCTCAGAGCGGGTTTCCTCCGACTAGAGCAGGGCTTCATTCAGTCTCCAGGATGGGGGGGACCGAGTCACTGGTCCCAGCTGAAGTGTCAAGTGGATTAGTGCATGGTCCGAGAAAGATATGACATTGATGGATGTAGATACCACTCTGGTTAGGTCTTTATGCGACAACAGCAGATAGTCTAACCGTGAATAAGTGTGGTGCACCTGGGAATAAAAAGTATAGTCCCGGTCCTGCGTATGAAGCAGCCGCCAGGGGTCCACTAAGTGTAAGGTATGGAGATCCGCCTTCAGGCGTTTTAAACGTGAAAAGGACAGATGAGAAGCACTGCGTGAGACGTCGAGGGCCGGGTCCATGGCAAAATTTAAGATCCCCGCCAAAAATAAGCATCCCCTCTGAGAACTCCAGGAGCTCAGAAAGGAGTTTTCGCAGGAACTGTGGATGGTCTACATTGGGGAAGTAAACATTAGCGAATGTGACCCGCACATCAGACACCTTTCCCTTTAAAGTGGATGTAAACCCCAATATTTTTTTTTTATCATACTGTAGAGTAGCAAGCCCAGTCTTGCCACACAGAGTTAATCCATCTCTGAGCAATCCTCTTTTATTGTCCAGTGAGACAATTCTTGACAAACTGAGAAAAACTTTGTCAAATACTCCCCCTTGCTGTGAGTGACAGGTGATTTACATCTCGTGCACTAGCCTAAGACATGCATTATTTTTTAATTCCCTCCCCCACTCCTTTCTTCAGCAGCTCTGCAAGGATTGGCTGTTCCACACCTCAGCATAATTTGGCTTTCCTGTCTTTTCACTGGATGTTAGAGATCATAGCAGAAGTTCAGTGTTAGAAATACACAGAGAAAATGAATATTGACAAGGGGAGTGTAGAGGTGGGTGGGGAGTCTACTGACATCACGACTCCACCCACCGAGCTCCAGACAACAGACCCACCCACAGAATATGCAGTTTTTCGGGTCTAATAACAGACAGAGGGGAGACATTTGACAGGTAAGGATACATGCAGAAGGCATGTATATCCTTATAGATAACCCCTATGGCAGTAGTTTAGAAAGGATGACATTGGGTTTACATCCACTTTAAGAGGAGAAAACGGCCCTGCGCGTCTGCCCGCTGCGCCTCAAACACCCATTGTATCGACCTGGCCAGTAGGATGCTAACCCCCTTCGATTTAGAGATCGGAGGGACGCTATGGTATGCCAGTGGAAAAGTCTCTTTGGTCAATTTAGGAATGTTATCAGCAGCAAAGTGCTTTTCCTGCAGGAAAGCTACTTGAGTTTGCCCCTGCGCAGGTCAGCTAAAAGCTGCGAGCGCTTTTCCGGTGTCTGTCAGTTCAGCGGACCATTCTCAGGGCTTCCCCATGCAGAGCTCCGAGGTGAACATCCTCACGCTTCCATTGCTCGGCCACGCCCCCTATTTTGCTTGTTTTTAATTGTAACATTGTAAGAGTTCACTTCTTTGGCATCTAATAAATATACCCAAATTTTCAAACATACTGCACTAGTGGAGGCTTCTCTCTCTCTTCCTTCCCCTCTACATGCTGTGGTGATACCGGAGCAATCCATGACATGTGTGGAGGACTATGAAGGGGGGAAATATCCATGGTTACACCCGCAAGATATATTAACCCATTAGGACCCAGATAGAAGGATGTGGCCAATACCAATTATCTGTTGATGCGAGACACTACACAGCTGTAAGGTGAGAGTTTTGGGAGACCACACTAGATGAGAGAATTCATGGAATTTAACATGAACACCATCTTTCACCAATTTTAATTCACATCACCAAGTCACTCATCTGGAATCACTACCCAGTTTTTCTATTTACTTGGAGGACTTTATATACATACCCTGTGTATTATTCACCTATTTCACATATTTGGACTATTTTAACTCCATCATTTATTATTTATTGATTTTTGGAAGACACTTTCACTGCCTTTTTACACATTGATATTTTTTGAGGAGATTGTTATTAGACTTTCTATGTGATTGTATGCATCACTTCATTTATTGGTATTTTACCTGCATTTTTATTTATTAATTAATTTACATCTTTTTGAAATTCATTAATATTCGCATTGTGACACTTTATCATTTCACTAGACATCATCACATTAGAAGTTTTTATTCATTTTTATTTATTTGTTGATCACCTTCACAGTTTCAAGCGATATTCACTTTTGCGCGAGATCATTTTTTGTTCTTATAGTTGTTTGGTGTTTTTGTGAACACCATTAGATTTTGCATTTTTGATATATATCACTTTTTGTTATTTTGATACTAGGTATCTTATATTAATTACTCCTAGTAGCGCGAAGGATATATCATTACTTATTTCAAAAAACTCACCATGCCTCTAACTAAATACCTTGGAATGTCTACTTTCCAAACGGGTCATTTGGGAGGTATTTGTACTTTCCTGGCTTGTTAGGGTCTCAAGAAATGAGATGAGGCCGTCAGTGCATCAGCTGTGATCAATTTTCAGAGATTGGCACCATAGCTTGTAGACTAACTTTCACAAAGACCTAATAATATACACGATTTGGGTTATTTTTACCAAAGATATGTAGCAGTATAAATTTTGGCAAAATATATGAAGAAAAGTTACTAAATTTGCAAAATTTTATAACAAACGAATAAAAATGCATTTTTTATTTTTTACAGAATTATAGCGCAAAAAATAAAAAACCCAGCGATGATTAAATACCACCAAAAGAAAGCTCTATTTGTGTGAAAAAAAGGACAAAAATGTAATATATAGGTACAGTGTTGCATGACTGAGTAATTGTAATTCAAAATGTAAGAGCACCGAAAGCTGAAAATTTTTCCGGTTAGGAAGGGGGTTTAAGTGCCCAGTGGGTAAGTGGTTAATGAAAAAAAAAAAAGAAAAAAAGGTATATATCAATGCTCCGTCATTTCCCACTGTATACATATGAGGGGTGAGCCGTCTATCACCCCAAAGTCTAAGTTTTAACCTGACCATCAAGCCAGTCCTGTGCATGCTGCGGTGTTTGGAATATTTGTACATTGCCTTCGTAATTTGCTCGCAGACGGGCAGGGTATAGCATTGAATATTTAAGCCCTTGGAGTAACAAACGTTTCTTTACTTCTTGAAAATTTGCCCTCGGTTTCTGAACCTCTGGTGAAAAGTCAGGAAAAAAAATCATTTTGGATCCATTATATTTAAAATCGTTTAGGACCCGTGCCTGCCGCAGAATATTTTCTATAATTTAGAAGTTGTATTAAAAAAGGTCGAGGTGTTTTTCCCCATTTTCTGGAAACAGGTAGGAACCCGATGGGCACGTTCTATTACAAGTAGTAAGGAGAAATGTTCCTTGCCGAAAATTTCAATGAGCCATCCTTCAGCAAGGTCATTAACCCAGCTAAGCTGTCTTTCACTTCCTGAAAAGGTTGTCGGTCTTTCTTTAACAGGCATGCCTAGACCTGCCCAGCCCCACCACCATCCCTTCTATCCTTCACAGAAAATGATCTCCTCCTGTCTTCATAGCCTTATTTTGGCCAGCAGCTTCTTCTGAGAGAGGGGGAGAGGGCAGGCTTGGGAAATATGTTACGTTTGTTAGCCTAGCTGCTGTGAACGGCGGAGGGAGCTGGGGAAGAAATATGAAAGAAATGGGGTACAAAAGGAAAATTTTTCGAAATTTTGGAAGGATACAGAAAAATCTCTATTGCTCATTACATGCGAGTAATGAGTTTAAGGCTCTGTTTCCACTAGTGCAACTTGTCAAGCAACTTTGGACACACACAAAGTCACAGTCCACTGATCAAAGCATTGCAGGTACCTTTTCAAAGTCGCTGATTTTCAAAGTCGCTTAGATGGGAATGGGTGCCATTGAAATCAATAGGCTGTGACTCGTCATGCAACTTTGTGTCCAAAGTCACATGACAAGTCATACTAGTGGAAACAGCCTTATTGTGATTGCCTGTACTGTTCCTTTAGTGTATAGTGACCATTGTAGACAGTGAGCTGAGACCCCAGCTCATGTCTGGAAGCCATCATGGCTGCACTCCTGGAGTGTGTGGCTTGAGGAAAGAATGCAGCCCACCCGTCCGTGCTCTGCTGCCGCCGGGTGGCTGTGAAGACGGGCGGCGTTTAGGAGGCATATTCCAGCCAGATAAAAGGCTGTAGACCGTCACTGCTGTGCGGTATGCCCGGGGGGTTGACAGGAGCTCTGTACCGAAGCGTCCTCACACCTTGACAGTCAAGCCACGCCCCGGGATTTTTTTACCAAAAACATGTAACAGAATTTATATTAGGCTAAATTGATGAAGAAATTTAAAGTAAAAAAAATGTTTATTTTTAAAAAATGGGTCGGTCTTTTTTTATTTATAGCGCAAAAAATAAAAATACAGAGGTGATCAAACACCACCAAAAGGAAGTGCTATTGATGGGGGGGGGACAAATTATATTTGGGGTACAGTGTCGCATGACCACGCAATTGTCAGTTAAATTAACGCAGTGTCGTATTCGTAAAAAATGACCTGGTCACGAAAGGGGGTAAAACTTCCAGAGGTGAAGTGGTTAAAGTGTTACTAAACCCAGAACCCTGCATTCACTATATCTGTTCTACCATAATTATTTTAGTAAATATACAGTATAAACTTCTAAATACCTTTTCTCAGCAGCAGTATATAGCAGTCTTGTGACTTCTATCAGTCTCTGGCCGACCACTGGTTAAAGTTTGTAGGAGTAGTTTTCATTCTCCTCTGACTGTCCTATGAGGCTGCAGGACACCTGACCCTCTGTTTGGACAGTGCCAATTGGCCCTTTGCTGATCACATGCACCCTCCCAAGAAAAAAAATAAAAATAAAACAAAACACAAGTAATATACACCAAACTGAGCGTGTGCAGAGTGACTCCAAAGGCTCTGTCTTATCAGGAGATGGATTGGGGACAGTGGAAGGGAAGAATCAGAGAATACAGGATCAAACCCCCTTTTTACACAATGCGGAGGATTAACCCCTCAGGTTCCAAAGTGAGTATAACAAGTATGCTTTTACTGCATACACAGACTGACTTTACTGTTGTGGGTTTAACAACACTTTAACTCACTTCCCCAGCAGTCAGTAAAAACAGTAGATAAAACGATTAAAAAAAAAAATTAATTATTTGAATTGCAATGGTTAAACAACAGAGAGGATCACTTGGGACATTATCAATCATTTTTAATATTCATAATTTGTGTTCACAGAAGGATCTTTATCCTTTACTAATTTTTTTAGATTACTGATTAAGTTAAGGAGCAGACCCCTTGTGACTTAATTGGGTAGGGTTTAGGTTTATTGATAAATTTGTGCGGTTTCAAAAAATGAACTTTGTACCATTTAGGAATTTATTTATTTGTATTTAGGAATTTATGATATGTATTTAGTGGCACATATTTATTAGGAATAGCACTGTTTTTGTTGAGGTATACATTGATAACATTTTTTGATACAACACAAGCTGCTTAGATAGCAAGGAGTGTCATGTGCAGAGCATTTGCTATATTACAGTCTCCAATACTGGGTAGGCGATAGGTTGATCCCTCTCTGCCTGTATTAGCCTGCAAATGCTGCACCACCAGGCACCCCTACCTAAATGGGTCGTGCAGCAGTACTGCTCCCCAAACGTGACAGGGAGGAAAAGTTTTGCTCCAACACCTTCATTGGTAGATCTTTTGTATTTCTTTGCACACAATTGAAAAGAAAAAAAATCAAATCATTTTAGTCCTGAAGATTAGTTAAAACCCTCAAATGTTTTCTGAAAGCAGAGACCCCAGAAAATAAAATTGTGGTAGTTCTAAAAGTTTGTCACATGATGACAGACACCAGTATTTATAAAGCTAGTCTGAGCTTTTAGAAAACAGGGGGCAGAGAGCTAAAGTTACACACTGCAGAGCTCAGTGAGGAGCTCTGATAGATGATTGGAGGGAAGGGACATACCCCCTTCACACAGCACACGGCAACAGAACTGAGCCAATCAATCACAAGCTGTGTGCTGGAGATCCCTCCCGTCACCTTTTTTCCTCTTGGCGTCAGGAAAAATTGCCAGAAGTGATTCATGCTGATCACAGAGGAATGAAGCAGCAGACAGAAATTACATCATAATTAAGACAAGTTTCACGATTGAGACGATGCGGATGTTGTCCCCGCACTAGGGTGAATCTGTCCAGGTATGAACTGAATGTTGCTCTCCAGGAAAAAAGAGCCCCAGGTGCTGGCTAATGCTAGTAAAGGCTGTGTGCAATTGGGAAAATCTGGACAGCCGCACTCCAGGAAATTATAATCCAAACTTCTTTATTTTAAAATCAGGAACATGTTATACAGTACATCAAAGGCAGAGTGTGCAGACAGACAGCTTACGCGTTTCGCACTATGTAAAGTGCTTACTCATAGCTGAGTAAGCACTTGACACTACACAGTACACACTATTGAGAGATATGATATATTCTAATCCAGCACCCATGATATTTCACATTAGGAAATACCCTAGAAAGAAGCCCACGCAGTGGCGTTCGGTCACCGCTGAAGGGGCTTACATGTTCCTCCAGCGTTTCTTCCGGGTTCACGGGCTCTGGCACTGTGAGTGGCCGGAGCCGCAATGACATCACTCCCGCGCATGCACGTGGAAGCCCTCTATTCCGGCAAGAAGCTCTGAATTCCTGGCACGATACGCCTGACCTTCAGAGCACATTCGCCGCTGAAGTCAGCAGCTGCATGCAGGGTGAAAATCTCCTAAACAGTGTACGTTTAGGGGATATTAAGATTTTCCTTACAGGTAAGCTTTATTATATGAAACAGCAATTAATTTAATCCTAAATGCCGGTAACACCCAAAAAATTATAGGTTTACCTGTAGGTAAAAATCACAAAGATGGTTACAGCTGGATACAACCGCTTTAAAACCACTTAATGACTAAGAAACAAAGTGCCTCCACGCAAAGGTAAGTATTACAAATATAAAGAGCTGCTGTCTCCACTGCAACAACTACCAAGGTAGAGTCTCAGAACAGTAAAAATTGTAAAGTGGGTGTGGCGCTGCTCTATAAAGTAGATGATAAATTGATACTGTGTTTACAAAATGTGTGTGTAAAACCGTACACCAGATACCAGTTTGGTACCAACACAGTGCCAAGTGCTGTAAACCCCAATTAAATACATAAAATAAATGACAGTAGATATTAAATGCAAAAGTGTGATAAATTCATAAACATGTGCAAAAGTGCTAGGATAGATATTTAAAAGATTAACAGCATAAGTCCATATATAATTTGTTTGCAAATAAAGTGACAGGTGCTCAACTGCTTTAACAGCCGTGTATATTCATAAAATTCATGCATTGTGCTGGTGCTTCAACTCATGCTCCCCCTCTTTTGAGAGCTCTCCCCACAAGGGGGTAAAACGCATTCACAGCACACACTGGCTGAGACAGTGGACCACAGATCCTCAGTTGGTAAATCTCTCTTCCTTCCTTTAATTCCTCTGCCCCATCGCCTCATACACATGTAGAAATCGTAAAAGTAGACCCCACAGCATAATGCGGTTTATTTTAAATGATCTAAAAATGCACTTACATTGTTTAACACTATCAACAGCATAAAAAAAAAAAAAAATACAGGAAGTCTGGGACGTGATGCGTTCCTCAGACCTAAACTGCAAGTGACGTAATGACACTGGAAGCTCCGCCCTATGAAATTTATCAGTCATCAGGAGCAGCCAGTGATGACGTCATTCAGACGAACTCGTAGGATGGAGCTTCCAGCGTTACTTCTGGTTTAGGTCCATGGAGCGCATCACGTCCTGGACTTCCTGTTTTATTAGGCGGTTGATCATGTTAAACAATGTAAGTGTGTTTTGGATCATTTAAAATAAAAAATCCAAAACAGTATTATGCTATGGGATCTACTATTTCTACATGTGTATGAGGAGATGAGGCAGAGGAACTGAAGGAGAGATATACCAACTAAGGATCTGGGGTCCACTGTCTCAACTAGTGTGTGATGTGAATGCGGTTTACCCCAATGTGGGGAGAGCTCTCTGGTGAGTACAGAAAAAGAGGGGGAGCACAAGTTGAAGCACAACGCATAAATTTATGAATATACATGGCTGCTGAATGCACTTAATGAGCACCTGTCACTTTATTTGCAAATCAATTATATATGGACTTATTATACTGTTAAACTTTTAAATACATTGCCTAGCACTTTTGCACAGGTTTATGAATCTCACTTTTGTATTTATAGCTATTGTCATTTTTTTATGTATTTAATTGGTTAGGGATTACAGCACTTGGCACTTTGTACACCAGATATCAGCTTGGTACCAACAGTGTTACACACATTTTGTAAACACATTATCAATTAATTTATTATCTACTTTATAGTGCAACGCCACACCCACTTTACAATTTTTACTGTTCTGAGACTCTCCCTTGGTAGTTGTTGCAGTGGAGGCAGCAGCTCTTTATATTTGTAATACTAACCTTTGCGCAGAGCCACTTTATTTATCTTAGTCATTAAGTGGTTTTAAAGCAGATGTATACCCCGCTTTGTGATTTCTACCTACAGGTAAGCCTGCAATAAGGCTTACCTATAAGACACAGTATGAGTTATTTTATAGAGCAGTGCCACACCCACTTTCAATGTAGGCATAAATGTGTGAGCAGGGCCATGCTCCAAGTTTTGCCAGATTTTTAATTGCTTCCAATCCAGATAAAAATCAGGATTTCTTTTTTCTGCTAAAAAATTACTTAGAACCCCCAAACTTTTTTTTTTAAGCCGAGACCCTGGAGAATGGTGAAGGAAAAGGATGGTCGGCACTCAGGACGACATCCAAAATAGTATTTCTTTATTAAGTACATATACAAAGCTGTTAGTCCTTAGCCATGATTAAGGACTAACGTCCGAAAACACGTTTGTACTTTATAAAGTACATGTACTTAATAAAGACATACTATTTTGGATGTCATCCTGAGTGCCGACCATCCCTTTCCTTATGCTGGTACATTGGAGTTGTCAGCAGCCTCAAGGTCTGAGCACCAGGCGGAGCTTTTATGTGGGAAGGTTGCAGCACCTATACACCCGTTTACCCTTGAGAATGGTGGTTGTTGCAATTTTAGTATGGTGCATGATATTCACACAGCGGTTTATCAATGCAAATTTTCAGGAAAGAATACACTGAGTTTTAGTGAACACAAACACAATATAATACCCGATTTTTTGGTAAAACATAAAAGATCTTACGCAGAGAAACTAGGTATTAAACATGTCACGCTTTAAAATTGCGCATGCTCTTGGAACGGCACCAGACTACCATACCTAATAGTGTGTGGTGTGATCTCCATTTACATATGCGTGCAGGACCTACGAGGAAGAAAGGGACAAAATGCTTGTCACACAGTGGAAGAAAACACCAGTTCCTCTCGCTGTGTCCCAGAAAGCGGATGCCACCAGTCGCATCCTTATCTTGCTCCCCGATTGGAAGCAAGAGCCCGGTAAAGGGGGCAGCAGCAGGACCCCCCTCCACCGCATGTAAAAGTGCTAAAGCTCTGTCACTGCTCAGATCACTTTTACCCGATGGGTAAACTCATCCTTTTTTAGGCCGCCCCGTTAGTGGGCAGGGGCCTCTCAGCTTCAGCGGGGAGGGCGGTGGAGTCTAGGACCGAGTCACTGAGAAATTCCCTCTTTCTATTTCTCTTTTTTTCCTGCATAAATTCTGCGGGTGTGTCAGGTCACACATTTCAGGGGAAGCGAGCACCCATTCCTAAAGGGACAAGAGGTCAGAGGACTTCCGCCTCGCTACTCACAGTACTGGAGAAGATATAGCTGCTGGAGGGCTCCGGGCCAGCTGCCAGTCCGACTCCTCGTGGTGCTTCTTCCACCATGGCCACCAGAGAAAGTCTACATAATTTTCGGTGCTCGTTTTTGACATCACCACTGGCGGCCACGTGACGTTACTTCTGGGCGTGGGCACAGGACGGCCATTCACTTGGTGGGTCCCCGGGCAACTGTGTATGCATAACACAGCTCACAATCCACATAGCCACGGAGAACCAGAGGATAGGCGGAGCCTCAGCAGCTGCTGTGCGGGCCATCATGGAGGCAGCTCTGGCAGAGACAGGGGAGGCATGCACCAAGTTAAGAAGGGAAGAGGGGGGTCCTCTGTCACTTCTTCCTAATACTGTTGGTCTTGACTGGTGGAGGGGGGCACTAGCTGAGGTGGTGGGCCTCATCTCGTGCAGCGGTACGAGTGGTCGGCTACAAATCCTTTGCACTGGGTGCTGTAGCTTCTAGTAACTTAAATCTGACTGGGCGGTCCGTGCTTATTTCAGGCAAACCCCCAGGAGGAGAAAAAGGAGCAGCCGTCTGGTGGCAAATCTTCCAAAAAACGCTGCACATCCTGTAGGAAGAAAATGTCCAGCTCTTGGAACAAAGCCTTATGCAAAGATTGGATAAACTCAGGAACAAAAAGAATCATGTAGTATGCTCAAAGGTTTCATGCAAAGTTTGAAGCACGAATTGGCACTTACATTTCAGTCCTTTAGAACCCCGATGGATGAATCCGTACATTGAGATGCAGTCTGAGTACTTCTGGCACCCTGTTATTCGCAGCTACTTTCTTCCCCCACTGTTGTGAGGGAAGAATAGGGCTATTCGGATGGTTCAGAAGAGAATTCAGGGAGCGACTCAGATCCTGGAGGAGGAAACTCATCAAGGGAAGGAAAGCAAGTTGCAAAAATTCCTGTTTCCTACAGAGGAAACGAAAGCTGTTTAAAAGGACATGCATGACACCTTGGGATTCGGGGAAAAAGAAAAAAAGGTGCTCAAGCTTCACGATTAGCTTTATGCTGGGCTTCAGAGAACGTCAGGAGTCGAAAAAGGCAGCTTTCCTACCTAATAGCCGAAAAAGAAGATTTCCTTTTAAAGGAGGAAGACTCGGATATCTGGGAGAAGTGTCCTCGGTTGGACACCTCTTTAGCAAATGTTCCTAGGAAAACTGACCTTTTATTTGATGGTAGCACTCTGAAGAACCCCATGAATCACAAGGTGGAAGGATGCCTAAAACACACATGGGAGGCCAGTGTGGTCAACTTTAGACCAGCAATAGGTATGACGACATGCGTTGCTCGCACGTTTAATGTATGGCTAGATCAGCTGAAGGCCCACCTGCTCAAGGATACCCCAACCAGAGCAGATACTAAAATCCCTTCCTGCGATGGCTTTTATGGCGGATGCATCGGCAGAAAGCCTCAAAATTTACCGCCAGGTCCACTGCCCTAATAAAATTCAGCCAGAAGGGCTATTTGGCTAAAGACCTGCCAAGGAGACCAGGCATCCAAAGCCAAAAACTGTGCCATTTACCATTCGAGGGGAACCACCTGTTCAGTTCAGAATTAACTTCAGTGCTGGAAAGGTCAGCAGATAGGAAGGAGGGGTTCCCACCACCCAAGAACCAAATTATGGGGGAAATGTTTTTGATTCCCCCCCCCCCAATCAGCAGCAGACGGCCAGGGGGCAAAAGAGGAAAGGCTGGGCCTTTAAAGAAAAGGTGGGGTGGAAGGATAAGCCACAATCTCAATGACGTGGGAGAAAGATTAAGAGCATTCCTGCCACAGGAGGTCAATGCAACCCAGAACCAGTTTATCCTAGACATACTCGGTTACGGTTATCGCATAGAATTGGTGGGGGAACCTCCGCAAAAGGCTTTTCTCTACTCCTCTTCCCAGACAACAGGACAACGTGAATGCATTACTATCACTGCTTCAAGAAATGCTGGAACAGAACGTAATTTCATATGTACCAGACAAAGAACTTGATCAAGGTTTCTATTTGCATGTACTCCTGAGGAAGAAACATTCAGGAAGCTTCAGAATGATCCTAAACCTGAAACTAGTAAAGTAAAAAAAAAAAAAAAAAGAAGGGGGAAGTTCAGAATGGAGTCAATGTATGTACGCTCAAAGAATTTTATTAGGTCGAATAAAAAATGTATTCAGCCAAAGACATCATTAATGGCGTCTTTGGATTTAAAAAGATGCCCATCTGCATATTCCCATCAGGGAAGAGTCAAAAATACCTGCAGTTTGCCATCAAAAGGGCCAGCAGGCACCATACACTTTCATTCCAATGACCCCTTCCATTTGGTCTTGCTTTGAAGCCATATTTTCCAAAGTCTTGGTGCAAATTCTAAAAAAAAAAAATAAAAAAATAAAAAAAAATCCGAGATTAAAGGGTCTGAAAATTATATATCTCACTTGGAGGATTTTCGCAAGCACGGTGACCGAGACCAAAGGAAACCGCAAAATCTTATCTTCAGGAGACAGGGTGGATCAATTTCAAGAAATCAGTTAGTTCCTTCAAAGAAGCTGGTCTACTTCTACTACGTTCTAGATTCAGAGAATTCAAAGATTTTATTAAACAGAAAAGAAGAACCTCCAGCAGGAGTCATTGAAGTTTGATGTCCTTAAGCTGCTCAATAAGAGGCCATGAGACTGATCGGCTGGAGGATGGCTGCAATCCTGGCAGTTCAGTGTGCCCAACCGCACACAAGGACTTTACAAAACTACATCTTATCAAAATGAAACAGGCACCAGAATTCCCTAGGCAAAAAATAATCATCCCCAAGACAATAAAAAGAGGTCATCAAGTGGTGGATCTGTCCTCAAACCTTAATGATAGGCCGGCCATGGTATCCAGTGAACCCCATGGGAATAACTGATGCCAGCTCATGGAAGTGGGAGCCCATCTTGGCTGAGAAGGGGAAATGGTCTACCCGTTCCTCATATCTAAGGTAATTGAAAGCGATAGGAGAAGCCTTAGCAGCTATCAAACCTCTGGTTCTTGAGAAGCATGCTCAGATCCTCACTGACAACAGTAGCCTACATCAATCGGCAGAGGAGAACAGTTTGTCAGTAGCAGAGGAGATTTTACACTGGGCAGAATCAAATCCGATATCTTACGGCGGTACACCTAAAGGAGGATCTGAATTGTTTGGCTGACAGCCCGAGTAGATTTCAGTTGAGACAGAGTGGTGTCTGAACCAGGATGCCTTCACCCACATATGTTCAAAGCGGGGAGTCACGGAAATCAATTTTTTTGCCTCCAGAAGCAACAAGAAGGTACCAGGATACCGTTCCTTACAAAAAGACGAAGCCTGGGGAAAGATGCTCTTGCTCATCAATGGAGAGGGAATCTACTGTATGCCTTCCCACCAGTCCACTTGTACCCTAGAGTCATTCTCATTGCACCATTTTGGCCAAGAAGGCCTTGGTTTTCAACAATATGCAAACTGAGCCTGGAGCAATCCTCAAAAGGTCAGATCTCCTTCACCAGGCAGGGTGCATCATCCAGCAGTGGAAAGTTTAGCACTTTCTGCATGGCTACTGAAAAAGGAAACTCTTAGAAAGTAAGGGCCTCCTTTACAGGGTAATAAACCAGCAATTCCCCTAATCAACTCAGTTCTAGAATTCCTACAAGATAGTGCCGATCTCAATTTGGCAGCTAGCACCCCTAAAGTACACGTAGCACCTTTATCCAATGTCCTTGCAATAAATGCCTGGCTGAGGTTCCCCTAATAAAGGGGTTTGTTTTTTTTATCTGGAAAAAGGGTTCCGAGTCGAGCAAAAGTTTAATTTTGGGCACTGTTCTTAAAGGATTCCAAAAAACTCCTTTTGAACCTTTAGACGAATGTTCCAACAAACTTCTTATATTAAAAACTGTACTTCTAGTGGCGCTAGTTTACACCATATGAATTAGTGAAATCTAAGCTCTCTGTGGTTGAACCATACTGTCCAATTTTTATGGACAAGATTGTGCTTTCCCTTGATCCGGCATTCCTTATCAAGGTCGTCACAAATTTCCATAGATCTCAAGAGGTCATTATTCTTTTTATAGCAACTACAAAAATCAAAAAGAGATGGATCTCAACAAGTTGGATGTGAGGAGATGCCCGATTGTTTAAATTGAAAAAGGACAAAAGAATGGAGGAAATCCATTGATTTATTCATCCTATTCAATGGGCCTAAGATGGGCATGAAAGCATCCAAAAACACCACAGCAAGGTAGATGAAATTAGCCATAGAAGAAAGCTACAGAACTCAATCGCTGCAACCTCCTGGGGGCATCAAAGCCCATTCGACCAGAGCAGTGGCAGATTCTTGGGTAGAAAAGGCAGCTGCCTCCCCTAGCCAGATCTGTAGGGCAGCCACCTGTTCAAGTCACTATGGGCTGGAACTTCTGTCCAGAGCAGATCAAACTTCGATAGGAAGGTCCTGCCCTAAAAACAGGTCATTCTAGCCTATCCTCTTGGGTAGTGGTCCTGGAAGATGATTTGGGAAAACAAAGTTATTACCTGTTAACAGTATTTCCAGGACAGCGTTAGTTTCCACCCAATTTATTTCTGCATTCACATCTAAATTTTTTAGCCCGTAGCCTTCAGTAATTTTCTAATACTGAGGGTATGTGTGATGGCTTAACTGATGTGGATCATGTGTTTCCTGTTAGATGGGAGGTGCCCATCTCTCAGGTAGCTGTCCTGGAAGATTCCTGAAAATCTGCTTTGTACAGATTTTTTATCCGATTTTCTCATAGTACCCAGCTTAACTCTTCATTAGGTCAAGGTAGCTCCCCAATAGTATTCATACAAAAAATATATACTGTGAATGTGCTCTAAAGTGAGAGAAAATCAAAACCGCACATGCACCATGTGCAAAAACTGCCATTCATTGGTCGCCCCCCCCCCCCCCAATTGGTCAGGACGTATATTTACATCATGATGCATAACTTACGCATATATACATTTTTACTTAATTTTCATCTTTTTTCCCCAGATGGTAAGATACCAAAACAGAGCATTTTATTTTCACATACAAGTGGTCCCCGGGTTACGAACAAGTTGGATTGTAGGTTTGTTCTTATGTCAAATTTGTTTGTAAGTCGGAACAGTACATTTCTAAGTAACTTCAGCCTGTGCAGTGATGTGGGATGTTCCAGGTGCTTCTGCGCATGCAGTCATGTTATTTGGGGCTCTTGTGGCTATGCAGTACTGCAGTGTGGGATGTGTCCAGCGCTGCAAAATGGTTGCTCGGCTGTATCCAGGATCAGTGTGGAGCACAAGCGGCTGGCAGCGACGTCACACCACCTCTGTTCATATGTAGGAGTCGTACGTAACTCGGATGTTTGTAACTCTGGGACTGCCTGTATTTTGTATTTCAAATAAATGGGGTGAACATAAAACCCCAATTTCGTCTATTCTGGCTCACTGTGCCCACATTGAAGATCCATTGTACTTTTTTCTTTATTAATCTCACAGATCACCTTTCCTAGGTCCACGTTTCACATTTTCTAATCCCCATGAATGCAGGTCATTGTTTTACCTCCATGTTTTTCCCATATATGACGTGGGGTGGGTCTATTCGTTTTAAGGGCAACATACCCAATATTATTATTATTATTATACAGGATTTATATAGCGCCGACAGTTTACGCAGCGCTTTACAACATTAGGGCAGACAGTACAAGTACAATACAATTCAATACAGGAGGAATCAGAGGGCCCTGCTCGTTAGAGCTTACAATCTAGGAGGGAGGGTCAAGTTATACAAAAGGGTAATAGCTGTGGGGTATGAGCTAATGGAGAAAATAGTGCAGTTGTTAGATGGAGGCAGGATAGGCTTCTCTGAAGAGGAAAGTTTTCAGGGATCGCCTAAAAGTGGATAAATTTGGAGACAGTCTGACAGATTGGGGTAGGGAATTCCAGAGGATGGGTGAGGCTCGGGAGAAGTCCTGGAGGCGGATATGGGAGGAGGTGATGAGGGAGCTAGAGAGCAGGAGATCTTGGGAGGAACGGAGATGGCTTTTAGGTTGGTATTTTGAGACTAGGTTAGTGATGTAGCTGGGGGCACAATTGTGGATGGCTTTGTAACTTATTGTTAGTATTTGGATTTAATTCGTTGGGCGAGTGGTAGCCAATGGAGGGATTGGCAGAGAGGGGTAGCAGAAACTGAGCGGTTTGAAAGGTGGATGAGTCTGGCAGCAGCATTCATGATGGACTGAAGGGGGAATAGTCTATTTAAAGGTAAGCCAATGAGTAGTGAGTTGCAGTAGTCAAGGCGAGAGATAACCAGGGAGTGAATCAGGAGCTTTGTGGTTTCACTGGTTAGAAAGGGACGTAGTTTAGAGATGTTGCGGAGGTTGAGGCGGCAAGCTTTGGAAAGTGATTGGATGTGGGGCTGAAAGGAGAGTTCAGAATCTAGGATAACACCTAGCACCCTGACATGTGGGGACGGGTGGATGGTTTTGCCATTGCTCTTCACAGAGAAGTCAGGGGAAGAGGCACGTGGGGGAGGAAATATTATAAGCTCGGTTTTGGACAAGTTGAGTTTCAGGAAGTGGTGTGACATCCATACAGATATGTCTGTTAGTAAGTTAGTGATGCGTGAGGAGACTGATGGAGTGAGTTGAGGGGTGGAGAGATAGATTTGTGTGTCATCAGCATAGAAATGATATTGAAAGCCGTGAGAGGCTATCAGCTGACCCAGGGAAGAGGTGTAGATTGAAAATAAAAGGAGTTCCAAGAACAGAACCTTGGGGGACCCCGACAGAGAAGGGAAGAGGAGTGGAGGAAGTAGAATTGTAAGTGACACTGAAGGTGCGTTGGGATAGGTAGGATGAGAGCCACTGAAGAGCACAGTCACGGAGACCGAGGGAGTAAAGTTTTTCGAGGAGGAGGGGGTGGTCAACCGTGTCAAAGGCAGCTGAAAGATCCAGAAGTAGGAGTACAGAATAGTGTCCGTTGGTTTTTGCAGTTAGTAGGTCATTTGTGAGTTTTAAAAGAGCAGTTTCTGTGGAGTGTTGAGGGCGAAATCCAGATTGAAGGGGATCAAGAAGGTTGTTTTTAATGAGGTGGTCACTCAGTTGGTTGTAAACCAGGCGTTCAAGGAGTTTAGAGGAAAAGGGGAGCAAGGAGATCGGGCGTAGGTTGTTAAGATTGGTAGGGTCCAAGTACGGCTTTTTGAGTATGGGAGTGACCAGTGCATGTTTTAGAGCATCGGGGAAGATGCCAGAGATGAGGGAGAGATTGAAGATGTGGGTTAGAGAGTGAAAGATGGGGTCAGAGGGTGACCGTAGCATTTGAGAGGGAATAGGGTCCAGGGGACAGGTGGTTAGGTGGGCGATAGAAAGGAGTTTAGCAACTTCGTCTGGAGTAGCAGATTTGAATAGGGGGAGTGTCAGTTGTATCTGTTGACATGGGGTCTTAGCTGGGGAGATACCTGTAGAGTGGAGATTTCATCACGGATTGTATCAATCTTGTTTTTGAAGTGATTAGCGATTTCCTGGGCAGTGAGTAAGTCAGTGGGGGGAGGCGGTGGAGGAGAGATGAGAGTTGAAGGTAGAGAAGAGTTTACGGGGATTGGATGAGTAGGTGTTAATAAGAGTTGAAAAATAGGTGTGGAGGAAATATGTTCCAAAATTCCTCTTTTCGTGGTCTAATAGTCTTTCCCACATATAGAAGATTGCATGGGCATTTGGCCACATGTACTAATGCTGATGAACTGCAGTTCAGAAATGTTTTGGTTCTTACTCATTCTTTTTAAGTTTTCAAAACCCTTCACTGTAGGCATTTACATGCCTTAATTGCCCTGTGCGCACAGTCTATAGTAGAATAAATGATCACATTCTGGTGTCAGACATTTGTTTGTTTGAAACCTGAGGCATGTGGTATGGCACTGCACAGGTTAATGCATGACCTGTCTGTAGTCTGAAAAATGCATTTTCATGTGAAGAAACTATATACCTCACAATCCCTTGGTCACTCAGACTAGTGATCTTCAGGTGAGAGAGCTACCATGGTGGAAGAGATGTGTTTGTTTTCAGCGCATTAGCACGCAACCATTTATGATGCAACACGGAAAAATTACAAGTGCTGCGTGACCCAGAACAAGATGTTGCTGGTCTTTTGAATAGGGACAAGTTAGATGGATTCGTGTATTGACACATGGGAACTGATCAGGCATGATACTACACACTGCAGCCACACCATGTGAGCCCTTCATTACAAGGAAGGCAAATACAGGGAATATAGCTACACCAATACCTAGTTAAAACAAGAATATAAAAAATTTAAAAAAAAACAAAAACACACATTTGAAAAGTGTAAAATGCTTTTAACTTTATTTTTATCACATAGGCCGCCACAACTACCCTATGTGATAAACTTTACTATTACAGGTTCTCTTTAATGAGACATAAGGAGTCTACTAGACCCTAGATGTCTCTCCTGCCTTCCACTGAAGCTAATGAAACACAGCAGGGAAAACAACACACAATGCACATTTCTTTTGTGTTAATTTTAGCCAGGGACGATAAGCTGGGGGGGGGGGGGGGGGGTGTAAGGTACAAATCTGAGTCAGTTATTACCGCCAACGACAGCATATGTAAACTAACCCTCAGAATAAACAGACTTCAGCTCCCTGTCTACTAAAGGCATTGAATCACAAGGACACTGCAACATTTCTATCCTGTGTCCATTCCCCTAGAAGCAGGGATAATGCCAAAAGGTGTGCTGTATTATCCAGTGAACCACAGCAGTAAAGTGTTATACCAGACCTCATTCTATTGATTTCTTAATCATGCTTTGTGTGATAGAGCAGCACCTAGTTCCAGAAATGCACTCTGACTGGCGTTGGAGAGGTAGTCAGATGAGGTCATGATCTCCAGGGCTCCCTATTAAAGGCTGACAAGAACTCAGCCCAGCTCGATTTTGCTCTGGGAACGGGATGGGAAGTCCTTGCACTGCTGCTGGAACATATTGGTGTATACTGTATGTAGCTTGTGCTAAATGCAGTTTTTTTTTAATTGGAAGAACCAACTTTATTAAGAAAATATATGCTTGGTACATAAAATAATATATGCCAACATGGCAAGAACAGTAATACATACATGAACACATTAAATTATCCACATAATATAGGGTGAAATATCCACCGGACATGAAGCCAGTACACTATAAAGAAGAGGGGGGAAGAAAAAAGAAAGGGGGGAGAGGAGAGAAGAAAATAAGAGATGATCATAACAACGTTTCAAGTACATGTTTCACCATCTTCTAACCATCTGTTCCAGACCTGCTCGTATTTATGTGGGCATCCTCTATGTATATAAATCAGCTTCTTATATGGGAGAGTGTCATTAATTTCTTTTTTCCAGCACTGTATTTTAGGGGGTAGGGCCTGCATCCAATTACGGGCTATCGCTTTTCTCGCCAAGAATAGTGTTTCATGTAGAAAGGTATGGAGGGGTTTGTCAGTGTCTAATTCAGGTAGCAAACCGAGTAGACACATCTTAGGGTCTAGAGTAGCCGGAGAGGCCATCTGATCGTGTAGGAAGCGCATCACTTGTATCCAGTATGCTTGGATAGTTGGGCAGGACCATATGAGGTGATAGAAAGAGCCTGGGGTGTGGTCACATAAACGGCAACCTGGATTATACATGGGTTTGAAACGCGCCTCTTAGGAGTCAAATATGTCCTATGTATAATATATAATTGTGTTAGGCGGTCCGACAGTTTAGGGGAGACTTTTTTCACGTCTTCCAAGATCTCATCCCAGTCCTCATCCTCAATCATTCCAACGTCCACCTCCCATCTAGTATTAGCACCATAGGCCAAGGCTGTGGAGTCGGGAAGACGGATGGCGGAGTAAAGGGTGGAGATTAGTTTGGCAGGCTCAGCACCTGTGATCGTGTCAACTATGGAGGGCACTGTAAGGGATGGGTTAGAACCAGCAAACTGAGTTTGTATAGCATGGCGGAGTTGTAAGTACCTGAAAAGGAGGTGATTGGGAAGTGAGAATTAGTCTTTTAACATTTGGAATGTTTTAAGTCCCGTAGTGGTCATGATCTGGTGTATATACAAGATCCCGTTACGTATCCAAACCGCAGGGTCTGGGATAGACAACAGCTCAGGCAGGCGTGCGTTGAACCAAAGGGGGGTGTGGGAGTGAACCTGTGGAGTCCCGAGTTTCTGAAGTGCCAACCGCCACACCCTCCGATGATGTGTCAATATGCCTGCTTTGTGTTGGGGGGTATGCCCTGTCGATGGGGCCCTAAGGACTGACTGAAGTGGGGTGTGAGCTGGGTTATCAGGGTGTTCACAGAGTAGTAGTTGGTATCTTGGTAGCTCGTTCTTGTCAAAATGATAAAAATGGGACAGCTGGGAGGCAAGATAATAGTCCTGAAAATCTGGAAGAGCAACTCCTCTCAATGTCACTGGGTTCTTAAGTATTCTCCAAGATAATTTGTGTCTGCTGTGTCCCCATATAAAGGAATTAAGAATAGACTCAATTGTTTTGAAAAATTTTTGTGGTATATATAGGGGAGCGTGCCACACCAGATAAAGTATTTTTAGGAGAAGTATCATTTTGACTAGACTGATGCGTCCCATGACACCCAGGGGTAGTCAAGCCCAATTTTGTGTCTTAGTCTTGATCAGAGTGTACAGGGGTTCAATATTCAAGAGTGTGTAGTCTGTAAGTAATCTAGCAACTTGTACTCCAAGGTACTTAATTACAGAGACCCTTGGGAGCGTCAGAGGGGGGGGATGTGAGTGAGGGGGGGAAAATGGTCAATCGGAAGGATCTGGGATTTGGACCAATTAATACTTAGGCCCGAGTGACTACCAATATGCTCTATGGAGTGGAGGGCTGCAATGAGGGAGGGACCAGAGTCGGCCAAGTAGAGGAGCGTATCGTCTGCGTACATCCCAATCTTTCCTTCCAGATTCCCTATCTTGAGGCCTCTGATATTGGTGTCCGCACGAACCATGATGGCCAACGGCTCCACAGCCAATGCATACAGCATGGGGGAAAGGGGGCAGCCTTGTCGGGTCCCTCTCTCCAGTGGGAATTGATCAGAGAGCCAGCCATTTACGAGCACCTTGGCCTTCGGGGACTGATACAGGAGTTGAACCCAGCGAATAAAATTGGGGCCAAGTCCAAATCTCGAGAGGCACTCCCATAGGTAGTTCCACTCCACTGAGTCGAAAGCCTTGGCGGCGTCTAGAGCCACCACGACCCTCGAACCAACTTCATCGTGGGAGCCCTGGAGATTCATAAATAGCCGGCGAATATTCATAGCAGTGTTCTTCCCTGGCATGAAGCCTGTCTGATCAGGGTGAATCAGGGAAAGAATGACCTGATTAAGGCAGGAGGCTAGAATCTTGGCAAGTATTTTAATGTCGACCTGTAGTAAGGAGATGGGTCTATATGATTCCGGGTATTTGGGGTCCTTACCAGGCTTAGGGATTACTACAATTTGGGCTTCTCTCATAGAGGGGGGTAGGATTCCCGTATCAAATATGGATTTATATAGATCATGAAGTTTAGGGGTTAAAATTTCAGAGTAGGTGGCGTAAAATTCAAGTGGTAAGCCGTCTGACCCTGGAGCCTTAGATGTAGCCAGACAGGAGATAGCCTCAGAGATATCTTCCCTAGTAATGGGAGCTTCTAGGAGTTCACGTTGTACATCAGTCAATCTAGGGAATTTAATTCTCTCTAAGTAGTCTTTGGTATCTTGGGGAGCGTGAGTGACCCGGGAGGTGTAAAGTGCGCGATAAAATCTTGCAAATTCCTCCGCTACTTGTTGCGGATCAGTGATGTCGTTCCCCCGGGGGTCGGTCAACGACACCACCACCGGGGGACGCGAATCTAAGTGAGCAAGATATGCAAGCAGTTTGCCCGATCTTTCTCCATATTCAAATATCCTTTGCCTAAAGAAAAAGATGCGTTGCCCAGCCCTCTCAATATGCAATTGGGAGACCTGTCGCGTCTGAATCTTGAGATTGTTGGCAGTGCTAGGCGAGGGGTCCCGGTGGAACGCCTCCTCCAGCACCTGTAAATGTTCTGTAGCCTGTTGGACAATGAGTGGCGATGATCGCTTAAGTCTGTTAATACGTGTGGAGAGCAGGGAACGAGCGTGGAGCTTAAACGTCTCCCACACTATATCATGTGTGGCAGACTCCCTATTGGCTGTAAAATAGTATTGCAGTTCCGTGGGGATGTCATCCTGGTCCTGCAGGGCAGTCAGCCAAAACGGGTTTAACCGCCAAACAGGAGCAGGGGAGGCCTTCAGGAGCTGGATCGTAATCCAGTAAGGTGCGTGATCCGATAGTATTCTCGGAGCAAAGCCCGCGTCTTGCAGTTAAGGCGTCAGGGTCTGTGAAATTATAATAAAATCAATTCGTGACATTGTGTTATGGCTGGCTGAGAAACATGAAAAGACTTTAGAGTGTGGGTGCTTGTGGCGCCAAGTGTCTACAAGAGCGAAGTCAGTCAGTATTCGGTGCAGTCAGGTATGGGCCGGCGGGTCTAGGGGGAGGTCCGGTGTGCCCATTCGGTCTAGAGTGGGAACGAGGGTCATATTAAAGTCCCCCATCCACACCGCCGGTACAGAGGTGTATTGTGCCATAAAGGCAAGGCCCTCCTTT
The DNA here is from genome assembly GCA_037952835.1 of Lithobates septentrionalis. Classification (NCBI taxonomy): domain Eukaryota; kingdom Metazoa; phylum Chordata; class Amphibia; order Anura; family Ranidae; genus Lithobates; species Lithobates septentrionalis. Next base: position 37,750 of record JBBDGP010001032.1, read on the forward strand.
ATCACAAGTGAGTTGTATGGGGGGGGGGGGGGGGGGTATAGCAGGCTAGTATCAGGATAGGGGATCCATTAATAGCGACGTGTATAAATACATATCTGCCCTGCTGGTCCGTCTGGAGCAGTATTAGGTCAAACGGAACCCTTTTGGCGATCAGGACTGATACACCTCTAGTGTAAGAGGTGTGGGTGGCGTGATATGCCCACCCAATCCAAGGTTTTTTGAGAGAGGATTGTAGGTGGCCCATAACGTGGGTCTCAACTAGCGTAATAATGTCGGCCTGTTGGGACTTAAGGAATGTCAGGGCGGCCGTGCGCTTAATCTTATTACGCAAGCCTCTAACATTCCATGTTAGGAACTTCAGAGAACTCATGGCGGGAAAAGGGTGTATATGGTGGACCACAGCTGGACCAGGACCGGCAGAGCAGACATAGCCACATCAGACAGCATAAAACACAGCGATAACCAATAATGACAGTGCATGTATGATAATAACATAGTACCTTTAGCATAAGTAAGCAGTTGCAAACATGGTGGTGTGAGAAAAATAACAACCACAACATTTTCCCTCCCTCCCAGTCCAATGCCTCCCAAACTTGGCATGGACATAATATCCTGTAACCAGGTATCAACAGGGGACTTCCAACGTTTAGGACCCGTTGGAGGCAAGGGACTTAATTTCAAAGGAGCATAGATACCCATGAGGAAAAGAAAAAAAACAGTCAAACAAATGTGGAATGAAAAGATTCACAGAAACACTAGGGGGGCGACTTCTTCTCTGAGAAGTGCATGGGGTGTAGGGGCCGCAAAAGTGCAGCGCCATTACAGCTGTGCAGGGGGAGGCTCCGCTTGCCATCAGGTTGATGAATAAAGTAAGTTAACAGAGTCATTAGTATCGTTCAATCTACTGATCTCTACAGGCATCTCGCATGTAAAGGGGAAACGGGGATCACGAGTCAATGAATAGGGGGGGGGGGGCAAAGTACTCACAGCTTATAAGTAAGGTGGTATATTCAGTCTCGAGGATCCCTCTGGTCAATCCAAGCGGATGCTAATTCAGGGTCTTCAAAAAAGTGGGTTCGGCCCTCACACTCGACACGGAGCTTTGCAGGGTACAGCATAGCGTATTTGAGGTGCAGCACTCGGAGTCGTCGTTCAACATCCTGAAACTTGGATCTTTGACGTTGTACCTCATTGGAGAAGTCCGGAAACACAGCCACGTGTGTGTTGGTATGGGGGATATTCCCCTTCTCTCTGGTCAGGCGGAGGATCTTGTCGCGGTCCCTGATGTTGAGGAACTTCGCTATCAGGGTACGCGGTGGAGCCCCTGAAGGAGGAGGGCGGGCAGGGATTCGATGAGCCCTTTCCACCGCAAACATTACCGAGAATGCATCTCTGCCAAAGGTGGATGTTAGGAGGTTTTCAAGGAAACTTGCCGCGTCGTTGCCCTCGGCATTCTCAGGGAGGCCGATAAATCGGAGATTACATCTCCGGGAGGCGATTCTCCATGTCGTCCTGTTTTGCACTGATCTGCTGAAGTTGGCGGCGGACCTCGTCAGTAGTATGTTGGAGGGGGTGCAATATATCTTCCGCTTTACTAATACGGGTCTCTGTCTCTGCCACGCGGTCCCGCAGGGTAGAAAGGTCTTGTCGGATAAGTGACACATCGATTTTGAATTCTTCGATTTTGGTGGTGAGCGTGGTCTGACATAGGGCAATAGCATCAAGTACTTTGTTTGTGTCTGCCGTAGATTGTTCTGTGTCTGGAGAGGGACCGGCGGAGCCCTTAGCCTGTTGGTCTTCCTCAAGGCAACGGTACTTGGCAAGTTTGTCAGTAGTCTCGGAGGCCTTTTTCATTGGAGACATGGTCCAGAGGTGGTCAGGGGAGTCCCGGGGTGTACTAATATGGCCGCTGCTTATAGGGCCGAGTTCTCGATGATCCCCTTCCGCCGCAGTTTACGAGTGGCCCAATAGGGACTATAAGTTGCAGATGAGTGTGGGAGCAGGTGGTTGTAGCAAGGAGAAACGGGCTCAGGGGAATCAAGTAATCTTGCAGCACTTGCACAGGCTTACTACGGGTGAAGTAAGATGGTCGCCTGTCCAGGGACCAGGCCCAAAGCTGCACACGTCTCACTGGTTGCCACTGAAGGAGAGGGTACTACATTAGCTGTTGAAGAAGCTCTTGTGGTCAGGGCAGGCAGATATCAGTCTCTGGGGAGCTGGGCAGGCCAGGGAAACTTGTAAGGCAGTCTCTGGGTGTAGCAAGATGGCCGCCGCTCCAGGGACCAGGCCGGAGCCTCAGACCATCCCACCAACTGCTGCAGGGTGTAAAAATGTTGTGGCAGTGTCCAGAGGCAGTCCGGTGGCCAAGGCAGGGAGAGAGCAGTCTCAGGGGAGCAAGGTGCAGCAGGGAGATGTGAAGGAGCCGCCGCCGGGTGTAGTAAAATGGCCACCGCTCCGAGATGTAGGCCGAAGCCGCGGTCTTTCCTACAGGCAGCCCCAGAGCGGTGAGATCCGGCGATCGCGGCCGCGGATGGCGCCCAAAACAGCTAAATAGCTCCAGGGGCCAGGCAGAGGAGATGGCAGGCTGATCGTAAGGATGGAAGCAGGATGGTGTTGCAGGAGTATGGACAAGCGGAGCACTCACTGCAAATTGCTTTCCAGGCCACGCCCCCCTGCTAAATGCAGTTTATGCAGCGCACACAGCTTCTGCATGTGGTAGTAAAGGAAAATAGTTCATTTGAACCAATTTGGGCTAAAACAAATTATTTAAAGCTTACTAAAACCCGCATTTAAGCTTTAACTTTACAAAAACACAATGACTAATTTGTCTGTTTGATAAGGGTCTGGGAAATAGAAACACAGTTTACATTTGGACTTAAAAAAAACTAATATGGTCATGAAGGGGGATGTATGTGCACACTTAAAGGAATATGGAAATCCTCACCATTGGCATTGACAGCAAGGGCTGTCCAGCAGCAAAGAACAAAAAACAAAACAAAACAAAAAAACTGTAAAAGACGCAAGTGGCATGCCCAGAAAATTAAATTTACTTACTTTAATAGCATCCCTTCGTTTCTGTTCGGCCTGTGTATGTGCCCGCCTCCGTCTGTCTTTGTATGCATCCTTAATGCTTTCCTGTCGATAATCACTGTCCTCGTCATCTGAAGTTGGGGAACAAGTATTGTCGATCATGCAGCGGGCTATGGAGGGTTGAGCGGACACATATATGGATACCATTGTCACCCTAAGTAAAACTGTATCCCACCCCAAGATGAAAAGACAACTGTAATAAACCCTATTCTATAAAGATCTGCAATGCAGCCTATATATACTGAAAGCTCAGATCAATTTCTAATTGAAGTTTAGAAGAATGAAAATGCTTATAGGTTCAAAGAAGCAGCAAACCACACTGGGTTCACTTACATTAACCATTTATGTGTTAGCAAAAATCCTGTTTTTTTCCCCCCATTTCCATTGCACATGACTGGGTATTCAAAATAAACAGGCTCAACTTTTTAACTTCACAGACAGCCTCCTTTAGTAAATTGTGCCCACTGTGATGCGATGAGATAATACAGTATGTATGGACTGATTTTCGATATAAACTGAACTTAAAAATGATTGGATTATAAAAATACATATGGTGAACTGCCTTGAGTTGTTCTTTAAAGCTAAACTCCAGGCAGAGAAACCACACAAATAATGCAGCTATGCAATCAATTTTTTTTTTTTTAAGCATGCAGTGCAAGTACCTGAATTTGACCTGGCATCACCCCCTTGCTGTCCCCTGTACAGCATAACTCAGATTGGGGGGGGGGGGGGGGGGGAGGCAGCACAAGGAGCATGTGAATAGAAAGGGGGAAATCGAGAGACAGGAGTTAGTCTGCTGCTTCTCCTTTTACTGCCCAGTCACTAAGATAAAGACATGTAAAGCTGTCCATGTTTTTTTTTTTTTTTTTAATAAACTGAACCAATTTCCCCAGCCACATATTTGAGGTCAATTGGGGAAATCCTGCTTCGTGTTACTAAACCATGGCTCAGGAAAAAATAAACAGGTTTCCTGAAAAAGGTTGTGCTGAGTGGTAGAGCTGGATGTACAGAAAAACAGGTCTTAGCAGGTAAAATGGCTCTCTTATATGCATTTCATAGGTGTATTAAACGGTTTGCCTGGAGGTCAGCTTTACCGTCACTAAAATAACTGGGATGTTTATTATAGATTTATCATATATAATTTTGATAAAAAAATAAAAGGTTCTACCTTGTTACTATCCTTTGGAGAATACAATATACATAACATGTCAACCTCTTCTGAATTTTTGGTATGGTTAAATGTGTGCCAAACTTTATGTAGAATGTGTGATCAGATCTGTGCTTATAGCCAAGGGCACTGGAACTGCAGGGAGAGAAGACAGATCAGAGCAATGCCATTGGCTACATGTCATAGAACTAGGACTTTGCCAAAAGTGCACAACTGTGCTCAGAGCCTTGGGCCCCTTTCACACTGGGGCGGTTTGCAGGCGTTATTGCGCTAAAAATAGCGCCTGCAAACCGACCTAAAACTGCCGCTACGGTTTCTCCAGTGAGCGGTGCGCTGGCAGGAGAGAAAAAAAAACTCCTGCAAACAGCATCTTTGGAGCGATGAAGGAGCGGTGTATTCACCGCTCCTAAACCGCTCCTGCCCATTGAAATCAATGGGGGCAGCGCGGCTATACTGCAGGCATAGCGCCGCTATAGCGGCGATATGCGAGCGGTTTTAACCCTTTTTCGGCCGCCAGCGGGGGTTATAATCGCACCGCTAGCAGCCAAATATCGCCGCTAAAACGACGGTAAAGCGGTGCTAAAAATAGCGCAGTTTTACCGCCGACGCCCCCACCGCTCCAGTGTGAAAGGGGCCTAAGGCTGTATTCACACTATTGCTTTGCAGTAACAAGCAATTCATGGTACTAACCAGATATGTGTGTGTTATGTGCTGCCAATTAGGAAAAGTGCATTAACAAACCGTGAGAGTGTAAATGGGCCCCCAAAAGACAGATATTTCTTCCTCAACTCAACGGAGTTCTGTGGTACTTTAATTAGGAACATGTGAGCTGGAAATGTACCTGTATTGGGAACAGAGGAGGCACTGGTGGAGCCAATGCTGTTTGCTCTGGACACTATGCTTCCTTTTCGTTCCATATGTCCTAGAATAATGAAACGTTATCAGTTATTCATTGCACCAAAAGAGAAGAAGAAGGAGGGAGGAGGAGGAAAAAAATTGTTGAAATCAATACATTCAAAGCGTAATACCTTTGACCAGTTTCACACATGTGCGGTGCGATTTTCAGGTCCGTTTTTAGTGCGAATTTCCAAAAAGTAGTTGTTTGGCTGTGATTTAGTGTATTCAGTTCTATACTAGGATTCTCCCGTGCTATCACACAAATCGTGAACCAAAATTCAATAATTTATAATGATTGCTGCAGCTGTTCTCATGTGTTCCCACACCATAAAATGCAAACAAAAATAAACCATATACATGACATATAAAATCGCTTTCAAATGGATAAAATAATAAAATCCATGTGACTAAAAACGTATCACCTGAATATCTTCCATTATATCTTTTCATGTGACAACACTGAAGAAATGACACTTTGCTACAATTTAAAGTAGTGAGTGTACAGCTCGTATAACTTGCTGTCCCTCAAAATAACTCAAGACACAGCCATTAATGTCTAAACCACTGGCAACAAAAGTGAGTACACTCCTAAGTGAAAATGTCCAAATTGGGCCTTAACCCAGAGCTTCACAGGTTGCCACTGAAGTCCTCTTCCACTCCTCCAGGACATCATGGAGTTGGTGGATGTTAGAAACCTTGTGCTCCTCTACCTTCTGTTTGAGGATCCCCCGCAGATGCTCAATAGGGTTTACTTACTGGTAACGTTCTTTCCCAGAGTCTTTCAGGACAGCCACCAGAGACCTTGGCTCCTTCCCTCTGTGGGAAACAGTGCCAGCCATCTTTAAGTTTCCTCCTCCCCTGTTGGCTCCTCAGTTTTCCTAGAGCAGCTCCAGTCTGCTGGGGAGACACAAGAACATATGATACATAGTCAACAATATCACAGTTCCTGTCAGGAAATCTCAATTACAGTGGTACCTAGGATTACGAGCATAATTTGTTCCAGAAGAATGCTTGTAATCCAAAGCACTCGTATATCAAAGCGAGTTTGCCCCATAGGGGTCAATGGAAACTCAGATAATTCTTTCCAGTGACTGCTATTGTAAGCAGTACCGCATGTGGCAAGTACTGGTGGTAGTGGTGTGGGGGAGGGGGGGACGCCGGAGACGCTCAGAGACCGCTCAAATGCACTCTGAGACACTAGGAGAGGCTTGGAAACACTTGGGAAAGGGAGTTCCTGAGTGGCTTCGAGTGTCACCCGCACCCCCACACCTCTGGCCAAATGCGGTACTGCACACCCCATTGGCTTGAATTCTGCTCGTCTTGCAAGACAAAGCTCGCAAACCGTCAGGATTTAAAGAAAAAATTTAAAAAATAGTAGCTCGTATTGCGAAACACCCGTAAACCATGTTACTCGCAATGCAAGGTATTACTGTAATTTATACATTCGGGTGGGTACCGGTGCTGTCCCTGAAAGACCCTGGGAAAGAACGTTACCACTAAGGAACTTTGTTTTTCCCTAATAGTCTTTCAGGACAGTCACCTTATGCCGCGTACACACGAGCGGACTTTACGGCAGACTTTGCCCGGCGGACGGGATTCCGTCGGACAATTTGATCGTGTGTGGGCTCCAGCGGACTTTGCTCAAAAGTTGGACGGACTTAGATTTGAAACATGTTTTAAATCTATCCGTCGAACTCGAGTCCGGTCGAAAAGTCCGCTCGTCTGTATGCTAGTTCGACGGACAAAAAGCCAAGCTAGGGCAGCTATTGGCTACGAACTTCCTTATTTTAGTCTGGTCGTACGTCATCACGTACGAATTCGACAGACTTTGGTGGATTGTGTGTAGGCAAGTCCGTTCATTCAGAAAGTCCGTCGTAAAGTACGACGAAAAGTCTGCCGTAAAGTCCGACCGTGTGTACGCGGCATTAGAGGATAATCGAGCACTTACCCCCTAGGGCGGGACTACATCTTTTAAGACTTTGCATCCAAAGGCCTGATTCCTTTCCTTCCTTTTGTTTCCTCCAAATAATATAGAATGCACCTCATTACGTCTAACATGTGGAATAATATCTTGGCTTCTATGAAATTTTAAGACTACTTTCGGCAAAAAGGCCAGATCCATCTTAAAAACTGTACGATCCGGGAAAACAGAAGAGGAGGAAAGAAAGAAAGAAGATCTCATTGATAGTGTGTCTATCTCGCAAACCCTCCTGGCAGTAGTGACCGCCATCAAAAAAAAAAAACTGCTTTAAGTGTCAGCAAATTAATTGACCAATTTTCTTGTGGTTAGAATGGATCCGCTTTCAGGGTTTGTAGCACCAAAGACAAGTCCCAGTTAGGAAAAGATGGTCTCTGCACTGGTCTCTGTCTGCTCAGGGCCTTAAAATAAAAAAATAAAAATAACTATTCATTGGTTGGAAGCTAGATTCTTTTCCTGATAAACAGAGTGCTGATACTTGGCTTTTTAATGTGCTGAGGCTCAAGCCCTTGTCAAAAATGTGTTTTGCTGAGTCTAGGATTTACCCAAAGTATGTAATCTGCTGGGTGGGGGATCTGATAGGAGTTCTCTATTTTTAACAACCAACCTAGTTTTCCTAGAAATACTTGAGTGTACTTCAGATACTTGGCTAACTTTTCTGGAGTGGTTGCAAAGAGAAGTAGGTCACCTAGATAGGCTATGACAGAAAGGTCTCTGATTCGGAGTGTCGCCAGGGCTTCAGCCTTCACTTTTGTTGATATCCGAGACGAGGAGGAAATGCCAAAAAGAAGAACCTGGAACTTAAAAGGTGGAACGTTTCTTCCTTCATTATTATTGCCAGTTTTATGCATTTCTGGCCATTTTGAGTGCTAGGGATGTTTAAGAATGAATCTTTTAGGTCCAGGGAAGCCATATAACAATTTGGGGGTAGTAGTGCCTTTACAGAAAAGATTGAGTCCATCCTGAACCTTTTGTAGGTTACTGACAGGTTTAAGTGTTTGGAGGTTTAGTATCAGTCTGAATTTTCCCGAGGGTTTCTGAACCACGAATACGTGGGAGTAGAATCCCTTGCCTGCTTCCTCCCATGGCCCATAGCTTACCACCTTTTGTTCCATTAATTCTCCTATGGCTTCCAATAGACCTCTTGCCTTTTCTCTGCTTCTTGGCAGTTCCGTGATGTAAAACCTGTTCGAGGGTGAACTTGAAAATTCCAAGCGATAACCCTGTTGCACAATTCTTAATATGAACTGGCTTGAGGAGATCACTTCCCATTGTGGGATAAGGACCCCCAATCTTCCCCCCACCGTGACCGGCTTGTCAGTTTGTTACGGGCTTGTTCAGGAGGACAAAAAAAAAATGTGTACCTCCCTTGCCCTTCCCTCTTTGTCCCCAGGGCTTTTTTTGGTTTTCGGCCCATGGGGGGGCCAAAGCGATTTTGTGCTCCTAGTCTTTTCTTGTTTTGTTGCAGTTGTGCCCAGGCTGGTTTACGTTTTAGCAGAAACGCTTTCTTCTTATCCGCCATGCGATCGAAAACTTTTTCCAGCCCTGGCCTAAACAATAAGTCCCCTGTAAGTGGGATCCCACGGAGCTTGGCTTTAGATGCGCAGTCCCCCTGCCATGTCTTTAGCCAAAGAGCTCTTCTTGTGGAATTGGCTAAGGCAGAGGACCTTGCCATCATACGGACTGATTCCGCGGATGCATCTGAAAAATAGGCAATGCCCCGGGGGGGCATAGGAAAGGAGGATATAATCTGCTCCTTTGGTGTTGCCTCAATGTGGGCCTGTATCCGAGTCAGCCAGAACTCTACGTTTTGAGCCACTACTATTACTGCCTTAGCTGGGTTTTCCCAAGATTTCTTCCAGGAGGGAGTCCATCCTTTTGTCCATTGGCTCAGACAGAGCACCCATATCCTTGAAGGCTAAAGCCTCGTACACACGGTACGATTGTTGGACAACCGAGTGTCTGATTTTTGTCAAAAGGGCATGTGCCAGGATCTTGTCCTGCATATTAGTGTTACACAAATTGTTGTGCCACAAACACAAACGTAGTGACGTACTAGGAGGAATTTCAGCTCAAGCGCCACCCTTTGGGCCCCTTCTGCTAATTTCGTGTTTGATGAGCATTTATTCCGAGCATGCGCGTTTGTACTTTCGACTTGTATGAGGGATTTGTGTACTGACCATCTGAAAATCTGACGTGGAGCTGTCGTTTGACAAAAATTTACTAGCCTGTCATCCAACATTTGTTGTAGGAAAATTGAACATCTGTCAAAAGGAGCGTAAACTGTAAGAATTTCAGACAGTCTATTAACAGACAATCCCCTTCCGAAAATCTAATCGTGTGTATGAGGCTTTAGTCCATATACTTCGAGACCTGAGAAAATGCTGCGTCCAATTTCGGGATTTTGTTCCAGGCTGATGCTGGGTCATCCGAAAAAGGGAATCATCGTTTTAGCGCTTTAGAAAAGAACGTCTTCCTTTCAGAGTCCTGCCAATCCTTCTTTATTGCCAGGAAAAATTGGACAGAGATAAATTTAAAAAAAAAACACACACCTTCTCTTTCTTGTTCTCCCAGGCCCTGGTATATTTGATCGTGTAGTGAAAGAGGTTTTTTCTCTGACAGAACACCCAGAGTGGTATAAATGGTCCCCAGGAGGTTTTATACCGCCTCAAGTGAAAGTTTGTATCGGGAAGGTATCCTGGAATCCCATTCCAGAGCTTCCCCTTTTGATTCCTGGGAGCTGGAGGCTGTGCTATCTGGCTCCTTTTCGGCCTCATCCAGGGAGGTTGCTGGAGGGCCTGCACTAGTGAATGGTAACGCTACCTGCTGAACTGGCAGAGGAGCAGTCTGAGGCTGCGGGTCTGAAAGCCCGCAAAAAACATTCTAAAAGGATTCAAAAAGGTGTTAGAAAGCTCCTTAACTGAGGCTGCTAACTCACTACCTTGGTCAGAGGAATGCTCCTGTACCAGTTTGTTAATGCATTCTTTGCATAAAGCTTTCCCCCACTAGTCCCTAAGAGTAGCCTTACAAGAGGGGCACCTTCTCTTTGAAATATGAGGGGTTCTGAATTTGTTTGTGGCTTTACTCTGAAAAATAAAAGCAGAGCAGTTATCAAGTGCCCTCAGCAATTAAACACCACCCTTGCTGCCACTCGTTGCAGGGACACAGCCTCCACATGTGGGTTTCCCTCCCCAGGGGCCCCATGTTCTTCCCCTACTCCCTAGGTCCCCCCTACCTTAGTGTGGCTGGAGCTGGCCTCCGTTAGAGCAGTCTGGTTCCCCTGGCCACCAATGGAGCCTGTGCCATCTCTACAGAAAACAAGGCTTGTCTCCAGCCTTCGCCTAGCCCCCTTGTCAGTGATCTGGAAGCCACGGGTCAATCATAAATGCCCTGCCTGCCCCTTCCGCCGGACGGGACGTCATCCGGCTTGAATGCAGCCATCGAGCCCGGTGTAGTTTTTCCACGCTGTGGATGCCTGCAGGCTCCAGGACTGCCATGTGGGGACCGCACCTCCTCTTACCGCCCACAATGCTGAAAACCGGGCCTCCCTCTGCTTTCTCCCACCCCCAGAGATGCGGGGGGGTGGCAATTTTCCAGGTAAGCCCTTTTGGCTATTTGTCCAAGGAGCCTCTGCCCCCTTCCAGGACATCAGTCCTGAGCCTCCCTGGCTCGCTTAACTCGCTTCCATGTGGTGTCTCCCCTCTGGAGGAAACACAAATAAATGAGCCAGCAGGGCAGGGGAGGAGGAAATTTAAAGATGGCTGGCGCGGTGTTTCCTACAGAGGGGAGGAGCCAAGGTCTCAGGTGGCTGTCCTGAAAGACGATTAGGGGAAAATGGCCAATTGGGCCCAATTTGGACATTTTCACTTAGAGGTGTACTCACTTTTGTTGCCAGCGGTTTAGACATTAATGGCTGTGTGTTGAGTTATTTTGAGGGGACAGCAAATTTACACTGTTATACAAGCTGTATACTCACTGCTTTATATTGTAGCAAAGTGGCATTTCTTCATTGTTGTCAGATATAATAAAATATTTACAAAAATGTGGAGGGATGTACTCACTTTTGTGAGATACTGTATATGCAAATGATAATGGGGAGATGGATAGATGGAGAGTGTGAGAGGGAAAGAGACATTCATATATTTAAAGTCCACCTCCTTTTTCTTCCACCTCAATTGGAGTCCATAAAAAAAAAAACCCACACACGGATACCAGTGAATATTATAAATGACAGAGTGCTTCTTCCACCTTCCAAACAGGGGGCTTACCTCAGATTTTGACCTTTGTGAAAAGTAGGTCAATATGCACCTTGCCCTAGGGCTTTGTCCCCATGCAAAAAAACTTTCATCTGTGTCTTTCTCTACATGTGAACACCTTTCCTCCAGAAGCAGCTTAATCGCTTAAGGACCGGAAGAAGATTTTCCCCCTTAATGACCAGGCCATTTTTTGCTATACAAAAGAAAAATACGCTGCGCTAGAGTGTGCTATATTGTGCTAATCAATGCATGTAAAAAAACAAATACATATATGTAATCAATACCCCCACTGAGTAAATAACACATATAACAATGAATGATAAAGTGCTCCTTAATAATAAAAATATTCAAAAACTGTTAGGCCTCATACACACGGACGTTTTAACAGCGGCTTTTTGGGGCTTTTTTTGCTGCTTAAGAACGCCACTCCATGTTATTCAATGGGCTCATACACACCATGGCGTTTTTGAGCTGTAATAGGCATGGTCGTTTTTTAAGCTCCAAAAAAAAAAAACAAGGACCACCGCCCTTAGAGGCTCCAGTGCTAGAGCTGTTTTGACGCAGACGCCGAAAAAAGCTCAAAAATGTGCATTAGCGATATACCAACGTTTTTAGCGTCAGCGTTCTTAAGCTGTCAAAAGGTTTATTATGTGATTGGTCACTAAGGAAAAACAGGAAATTTCTGTCTGTAGTTACCCAAAAGTCCCTTGCACACCTGGGGGATTGTGGGAAATAGAAAGAGGAGGAACAGGCATGGCCAGCTCTGTGTCACAACCAGCTCTCATTACAACTGTGGAGGCCCATCCCGAGTTGTGGTTCCTTGCTCACCCACAGCATGGAGACCACATTTTAAAGAATCAATTGTGGATGGAGATAAGCGCATCTCTCACCCCAGGGTGGGAAGATATGGCACAATGGTACCCAAAAACAAACAAGTAAGTCTATATTAGTGGAATGCATAATCTGTTTGTTCTGTAATGTAATAAATGTATAATGCATAAGTAACCTCTTCCTTTCCATTTTTCTATTCTTGTCCACTATTCTTAGGCAAAGTCCTTCAGCGGCAGTGGAAATCACTCCGTGATTGTGTGAGGAGGGACCTCACTGAAAAATCAGCCCGATCCGGAGCCCCAGCGCCCAAAAGGAAGCTGCATGTCTACCACCAAAACCTGGCCTTCATAAGGCAAGCCATGATCACCAGCACCAGAGAGTAAGTTGTTGTTATTTTTTTTGGTTTTTTTTATACAATTAACCCTGTGCATTTAATTAACCCTGTGCATTTCTTTGCAGGCAATATGCATTTTCTATGTATAATGTCAACTGTTCACTTCTATTCTTTGTAGGACAATATCCAATATTGGCGAGAGGAGGCAGGGGAAGTTCGGGTAGTGGACAGACCCACCACCATTGCCACGGACAGCTCAGCCCACACATCTCCCTGTGACAGCAGTGTGGAAAGCCTCGCTGAGGAGGCAACACGAGGTAACTGTCCATCCATTATGTCAGCCTGTGTGTCTGCGTCTGTCTGTCTGCCTGCGTCTGTCTGTCTGCCTGTCTGTCTGCCTGCCTGCCTGCCTGCCTGCCTGTCCGTCTGCCTCCGTCTGTGTCTCAGTCTGTGTCTCCGTCTGTCTGTCTGTCTGTCTGTGTCTCCGTCTGTCTGTCTGTGTCTCCGTCTGTCTGTCTGTCTGTCTGTGTCTCCGTCTGTCTGTGTCTCCGTCTGTCTGTCTGTGTCTCCGTCTGTCTGTCTGTCTGTCTGTGTCTCCGTCTGTCTGTCTGTCTGTCTGTGTCTCCGTCTGTCTGTCTGTCTGTCTGTCTGTGTCTCCGTCTGTCTGTCTGTCTGTCTGTCTGTGTCTCCGTCTGTCTGTCTGTCTGTCTGTGTCTCCGTCTGTCTGTCTGTCTGTCTGTGTCTCCGTCTGTCTGTCTGTCTGTCTGTGTCTCCGTCTGTCTGTCTGTCTGTCTGTGTCTCCGTCTGTCTGTCTGTCTGTGTCTCCGTCTGTCTGTCTGTCTGTCTGTGTCTCCGTCTGTCTGTCTGTCTGTCTGTCTGTGTCTCCGTCTGTCTGTCTGTGTCTCCGTCTGTCTGTCTGTCTGTCTGTGTCTCCGTCTGTCTGTCTGTCTGTGTCTCCGTCTGTCTGTCTGTCTGTGTCTCCGTCTGTCTGTGTCTCCGTCTGTCTGTCTGTGTCTCCGTCTGTCTGTCTGTGTCTCCGTCTGTCTGTCTGTCCGTCTGTCTGTCTGTGCCTCCGTCTGTCTGTCTGTCTGTCTGTGCCTCCGTCTGTCTGTCTGTGCCTCCGTCTGTCTGTCTGTGTCTCCGTCTGTCTGTCTGTGTCTCCGTCTGTCTGTCTGTCTGTGTCTCCGTCTGTCTGTCTGTCTGTGTCTCCGTCTGTCTGTCTGTCTGTGTCTCCGTCTGTCTGTCTGTCTGTGTCTCCGTCTGTCTGTCTGTGTCTCCGTCTGTCTGTCTGTGTCTCCGTCTGTCTGTCTGTGTCTCCGTCTGTCTGTCTGTGTCTCCGTCTGTCTGTCTGTGTCTCCGTCTGTCTGTCTGTCTGTGTCTCCGTCTGTCTGTCTGTCTGTCTGTGTCTCCGTCTGTCTGTCTGTCTGTGTCTCCGTCTGTCTGTCTGTCTGTGTCTCCGTCTGTCTGTCTGTGTCTCCGTCTGTCTGTCTGTCTGTCTGTCTGTCTGTGTCTCCGTCTGTCTGTCTGTGTCTCCGTCTGTCTGTCTGTGTCTCCGTCTGTCTGTCTGTGTCTCCGTCTGTCTGTCTGTGTCTCCGTCTGTCTGTCTGTGTCTCCGTCTGTCTGTCTGTCTGTGTCTCCGTCTGTCTGTCTGTCTGTGTCTCCGTCTGTCTGTCTGTCTGTGTCTCCGTCTGTCTGTCTGTCTGTGTCTCCGTCTGTCTGTCTGTCTGTGTCTCCGTCTGTCTGTCTGTCTGTGTCTCCGTCTGTCTGTCTGTCTGTCTGTGTCTCTGTCTGTCTGTCTGTCTCTCTGTCTGTCTGTGCGTGGGTGGGTCTGTCTGTCTGTGCGTGGGTGGGTCTGTCTGTCTGTCTGTGCGTGGGTGGGTCTGTCTGTCTGTGTCTGTCTGTCTGTGCGTGCGTGGCTCTGTCTGTCTGTGCGTGGGTGGGTCTGTCTGTCTGTGCGTGGGTGGGTCTGTCTGTGCGTGGGTGGGTGGGTCTGTCTGTGCGTGGGTCGGTCTGTCTGTGCGTGGGTGGGTCTGTCTGTCTGTGCGTGGGTGGGTCTGTCTGTCTGTGCGTGGGTGGGTCTGTCTGTCTGTGCGTGGGTCTGTCTGTGCGTGGGTGGGTCTGTCTGTCTGTGCGTGGGTGGGTCTGTCTGTCTGTGCGTGGGTGGGTCTGTGTCTGTCTGTGCGTGGGTGGGTCTGTCTGTCTGTCTGTGCGTGGGTGGGTCTGTGTCTGTGCGTGGGTGGGTCTGTCTGTGCGTGGGTGGGTCTGTGTCTGTCTGTGCGTGGGTGGGTCTGTCTGTCTGTGCGTGGGTGGGTCGGTCTGTCTGTCTGTGCGTGGGTGGGTCTGTCTGTCTGTCTGTCTGTGCGTGGGTGGGTCTGTCTGTCTGTCTGTCTGTGCGTGCGTGGGTGGGTCTGTCTGTCTGTGCGTGGGTGGGTCTGTCTGTCTGTCTGTCTGTGCGTGGGTGGGTCTGTCTGTCTGTCTGTGCGTGGGTGGGTCTGTCTGTCTGTCTGTCTGTGCGTGGGTCTGTCTGTGGGTGGGTCTGTCTGTCTGTGCGTGGGTGGGTCTGTCTGTCTGTGTGTGGGTGGGTCTGTCTGTCTGTGTGTGGGTCTGTCTGTGCGTGGGTGGGTCTGTCTGTCTGTCTGTGCGTGGGTGGGTCTGTCTGTGCGTGGGTGGGTCTGTCTCTCTGTGCGTGGGTGGGTCTGTCTGTCTGTGCGTGGGTGGGTCTGTGTCCGTCTGTGCGTGGGTGGGTCTGTGTCCGTCTGTGCGTGGGTGGGTCTGTGTCCGTCTGTGCGTGGGTGGGTCTGTGTCCGTCTGTGCGTGGGTGGGTCTGTGTCCGTCTGTGCGTGGGTGGGTCTGTGTCCGTCTGTGCGTGGGTGGGTCTGTGTCCGTCTGTGCGTGGGTGGGTCTGTGTCCGTCTGTGCGTGGGTGGGTCTGTGTCCGTCTGTGCGTGGGTGGGTCTGTGTCCGTCTGTGCGTGGGTGGGTCTGTGTCCGTCTGTGCGTGGGTGGGTCTGTGTCTGTCTGTGCGTGGGTGGGTCTGTCTGTCTGTCTGTGCGTGGGTGGGTCTGTCTGTCTGTCTGTGCGTGGGTGGGTCTGTCTGTCTGTCTGTGCGTGGGTGGGTGGGTCTGTCTGTGCGTGGGTGGGTCTGTCTGTCTGTCTGTGCGTGGGTGGGTCTGTCTGTCTGTCTGTGCGTGGGTGGGTCTGTCTGTCTGTCTGTGCGTGGGTGGGTCTGTCTGTCTGTCTGTGCGTGGGTGGGTCTGTCTGTCTGTGCGTGGGTGGGTCTGTCTGTGCGTGGGTCTGTCTGTCTGTCTGTCTGTGCGTGGGTCTGTCTGTCTGTCTGTGCGTGGGTGGGTCTGTCTGTGCGTGGGTGGGTCTGTGTCTGTCTGTGCGTGGGTGGGTCTGTCTGTGCGTGGGTGGGTCTGTCTGTCTGTGCGTGGGTGGATCTGTCTGTCTGTGCGTGGGTGGATCTGTCTGTCTGTGCGTGGGTCTGTCTGTGCGTGGGTGGGTCTGTCTGTCTGTGCGTGGGTGGGTCTGTCTGTCTGTGCGTGGGTGGGTCTGTCTGTCTGTGCGTGGGTGGGTCTGTCTGTCTGTGTCTGTCTGTCTGTCTGTGCGTGCGTGCGTGGCTGTGTCTGTCTGTGCGTGGGTGGGTCTGTCTGTCTGTGCGTGGGTGGGTCGGTCTGTCTGTGCGTGGGTGGGTCGGTCTGTCTGTCTGTCTGTCTGTCTGTCTGTCTGTGCGTGGGTGGGACGGTCTGTCTGTCTGTCTGTCTGTCTGTCTGTCTGTCTGTGCGTGGGTGGGTCTGTCTGTCTGTCTGTCTGTCTGTCTGTGCGTGGGTGGGTCGGTCTGTCTGTCTGTGCGTGGGTGGGTCTGTCTGTCTGTGTCTGTGCGTGGGTGGGTCTGTCTGTCTGTGTCTGTGCGTGGGTGGGTCTGTCTGTCTGTCTGTCTGTGCGTGGGTGGGTCGGTCTGTCTGTGCGTGGGTGGGTCGGTCTGTCTGTGCGTGGGTCTGTCTGTCTGTGCGTGGGTCTGTCTGTCTGTGCGTGGGTCTGTCTGTCTGTGCGTGGGTCTGTCTGTCTGTGCGTGGGTCTGTCTGTCTGTGCGTGGGTCTGTCTGTCTGTGCGTGGGTCTGTCTGTCTGTGCGTGGGTCTGTCTGTCTGTGCGTGGGTCTGTCTGTCTGTGCGTGGGTCTGTCTGTCTGTGCGTGGGTCTGTCTGTCTGTGCGTGGGTCTGTCTGTCTGTGCGTGGGTCTGTCTGTCTGTGCGTGGGTCTGTCTGTCTGTGCGTGGGTCTGTCTGTCTGTGCGTGGGTCTGTCTGTCTGTGCGTGGGTCTGTCTGTCTGTGCGTGGGTCTGTCTGTCTGTGCGTGGGTCTGTCTGTCTGTGCGTGGGTCTGTCTGTCTGTGCGTGGGTCTGTCTGTCTGTGCGTGGGTCTGTCTGTCTGTGCGTGGGTCTGTCTGTCTGTGCGTGGGTCTGTCTGTCTGTGCGTGGGTCTGTCTGTCTGTGCGTGGGTCTGTCTGTCTGTGCGTGGGTCTGTCTGTCTGTGCGTGGGTCTGTCTGTCTGTGCGTGGGTCTGCGTGTCTGTCTGCGTGTGTCTGCGTGTCTATCTACATGCCTGCCAATTTATATATTTTTTTCTTTTGCAGGAATCCAGCGTCAGCCAGCATCGAGAGTTGCATGGTCGTGGAGGTGTCCGTGGGCGTAACCAGCGGCAGCGGGTGGGCGAGTTTGTTTCTGAGACTGAGACCAGGGTGCTTGCACTGCTGTAGGAAATGCGGCAGGAGAGGCGCAGCTTTGATGCCTTTCTTGACCCAAGCAACAAGCGCGCCTGCTGGCACATGTACAACTTCATGGAGGACATGGGTGGAGACCTTGAGATACAGTGCATGGATCGATTAGACACCATCCGTGTTCAATACAGACAGTTAAAATACAGTGGTGTGCCACCTCCACTTTCCATCCATCCATACACTGTATTTCAGGTGCCCCCACTGGCCCCTTGGGACCTCAGCAGTACAAGCACACCCCTCTCTGTATCAGCCCTCTCCTCTCTGCCAGCCACCATGCCCCAGACCCCATTGTACCCCCCACCCTCCTACGAAGAATTTACACCGCCATCTTATATGCATAGGCGCCACCCCCATCCCTTCCCAAATCCCCACATCCCCAAAGTGACCAGGCATCCCAGCAAACCTATCACCAGTAATTATTTTCCTGGTCAATAAAACTTTTTTTGCTTGACAAATTCTGTCTGTTTTAATTTTTTTATAGGATGCACAACAGTCAATTGCACTCTGCTTGAGACAAACGCATGCTGAGCCTTAATAGGCCTAGCATGAGTTTGCCTCACGCAAAATGTAATGGGACTCAGGGAACAAAAGAAACATGGACACAGAGCAGTAACATGAATATGACGTGTTTTATTAAAAACAACAAAATCCATGATGATTTATTCAATGTCAACATTGTTTTTAAATATGATCATCTTGCCATGACACCTCTCCATCGGTAGATACAAAATATTGGGCAAATTGGTTGCGGATTGTCATGACCCGTGCTGTTGACCGCAAGTCCATAAATTGAACACGATGTGTTGGGTTGCTGGGCTCCAGTTCCACATTTCTCCTATCATTGTTCCTCAGATTATGTAGCACGCAGCATGATTGACCACCTTGATTGCATTCACCACATCCAGTTGCTAGGAGGACAGCAAATCCCTCCATTTGGCAGTCAAGACACCAAACACGCACTCAACCACACTGCGTGCGCGGCTGAGCCTATAATTGAAAATTCTTTGTTCATGGCCGAGTCCATATCCAATATATGGCCTCATCCGCAACCATCACCAACGGCAAACTTGGTTCATCAGTGCAGGGTAGAGGCCTACTTGCTGGTATGTTGAGGCATCCCTCATGCAGACGACGTCCGAATGAAGACTCTCTGAACATGCGGGAGTCACCTTGGCTGCCGTAAGCTCCCACATCCACGGCAAAGAATTTTAGGTGGGCATCAGTCAATGCCAGGAGTACCACGGAAAAATATTTCTTATAATTAAAATAAGATGATCCGGAGTGGGGAGGCTTCTTCACCCTGATGCGTTTACCATCCAGGGCACCGATGCAATTAGGAAATTGTGTTTTTTTCCCCCCAAAATCCATCCACAACAGACTCCCAGATTTCTTTGGTCGGCTCCGGCATGACTGAGTGGTGTAGCTCCTCCCAAATTGCAACACATGTTGACCTTGTTACTGCAGAGACAGCTGCGACGCCAAGAAGGAAATAATGGTGAAAGGACACAAAACTTTGTCCAGTTGCAACGAACCTAGCACAAAAATGTAATATTTAATGAAAACAGCATACAAATAAAAAAAAAAAAAAAAAAGAAGTACTACCCCTAACCCACTATTCCCCAAACTTCTATTGCCTAAACCCTACCCCTAAACCCAACCCACTATAACCTAAACCCTACCACTATTTCGATTCTCAAAAACCTAACTAACCCTATCCCATATGAGTACTTATTTCACTTACCTCAGTGTCACCAACAGCCGTTCCTCCAGTGACACTGAGCGACGCATGACAGTGTCCATCCTGGTCAATCATGGCTGGAGTCTCTCCAAGAGGTCATCAAACAGCGTCACAGACATCCTTGTAAAGTTTATATATAAAGGATGATTGGACTGTGTTTCAGAAAGACAGGACTCCCAATCCCTATAATAAACAGGAAAAATGTAGAGGGAGACAAAGCTCGCTCTAATAAATGATGGGATTTTGAGGGGAGATGATGTATCTGTTTAACCTCTTGCCGCCCGCCCACTGTCATATGACGGCGGAGCGGTGCGGCTCTTGTCATATGACGGCGGCTGATTCACACAGGGCACGCGCGCGATCGCGGGCACGCAGCCCTGCTCTGTCGGTGTCGCCGTGTCCCCGGGACACAGTGCGTCACCGACAGGGGTGAACAGCCATTGGGCATGGCTGTTCACCATGTGATTGGCCGCAATTAAGTCACGGCCGATCACAAAGGGGTATTCCCCGCTTTAGACCCCGCATGCACGCGATAGGGAGCGCGCAGCACGGTCACGTCGGTGGCGGCGTGTTCCCAGGAACACTGCTCGTCACCGACAAGGGTAAACAGCCAATGGCTGACAGCTGTTTACGTGATCGGCTGTAATCCATTCACAGCCGATCATTAAATGTAAAGACCGGTTACTAGCGGTTACCAGCTCTTCTCTCCTCACACACCGTTACCAGTGTGAGGAGAGAAGAGCCAGGAGCAGTGAGTGACCGATCTATGTTTGTAGTGTTTGTAGTGTACTGCACCAACACCTCAAATAAAAGAATCTGTCACATCACCCCCCCTCCCAATTACAGCTGTCACCCAACAGTCACCACATCAGTGCCCACAAAGTGCACCTGTCACCCATCAGTGCCCACAAAGTGCACCTGTCACCGTCAGAGACTGCCATCAGCGGTGCAACTGTCGCCCATCAGTGACCGCCATCAGTGACCCTCATCTGTCACCTATCAGTCCCATAAAGTGCACCAGTCACCATCAGAGACTGCCATCAGTGACTGTCACCCGTTACCTGTCACCTGCTACCCACCAGTGACCGTCGCACGTCACCTGCCACCCATCAGTGACCGTCGCACGTCACCTGCCACCCATCAGTGACCGTCGCACGTCACCTGCCACCCATCAGTGACCGTCGCACGTCACCTGCCACCCAGAGACCGCCACCTGTCACCCATCAGTAACCGTAATTTGTCACCTGTCGCACAGCCCATCAGAAAAAATGTCCAAAAGATTCTATACAAGTGAGGAGGCGTTTCAGATCCTCTCCATGACTGATGAGAGCAGCGGGGAGTTCTCAGATTCAAATGCCAATTCTGATTGTGAATCAAATTCAGCATTTGAACCGATCGATAGTAGTGGATCGGCAAACGAATCAGAGGAAGAATGGATCCCTCCTAAAAGAGCACGGCGCTCTGGAAACCAGGCAGCCACCAGCAATATACCCCAGGATCAAGTTCCCAGGCCCAGTACCAGTGCTGCTGCCAGCGATAGACCCCAAAACCAAAGGCCCAGTACCAGAGCTGCCGCCAGCGAACGGCCACAAGAAATGCCCAGTACCAGCACTTCCGCAGCATCACGCCCAAATGCCAGCACAGGAACTCTAACTACCAGCACTGGAGTGCCACGTCCCCCAAGAGCCAGGTCCGCTACACATCTCCCAGATGGTCTTGTCAATCCAACATGGCTGCCTTCTGACTCAGGATCAGCAAGAATTCCCCCTTTCGCACAGCCAGGTGTGCAGGCCAATACCCAAAATTTTTCTGAAATTGATTGTTTTAATTTATTTTGCCCAACTCTTTGCTGCAACTCATCGTGGACCAGACCAATTTATATGCCCAGCAGCATATTGCCAACAACCCCCAATCTTCATATGCCCGTCCATTCGAGTGGACTCAGTTCAAAATGTTTATGGGCCTCACCATAAACATGGGGCTTACAAAAAAAAAAAAAAAAAAATTAAGGACATGCCTATTGGTCCACCCACCCCATTCACCACATGCCCATTTATTCTTCTGTAATGTCCAGGTCCCGATACGAGATAATGCGCTTTCTTCATTTCAGTGACAACACCCAGTGCCCTCCCCGCAATCATCCAATTTATGATAAATTATATAAAAATTTGCCCACTCATTAATTTCTTTTCCCAACGATTTGCAGGACTCTATGTCCCCGATAAGCATATATGTGTAGATGAGTCCCTGGTACCCTTTTCAGGCCGGCTAGGAATAAAACAATACATTCCTAGCAAAAGGGCCAAATACAGAGTGAAATTTTATAAGCTTTGCGAGAGAGTCACGGGATATCTGTATGTGTTCCGCATATATGAAGGAAGAGATTCCCAGCTCCAACCCCCTGAGTGCCCGGTCTACATGGGCACAACTAGTAAAATTGTATGGGATCTGGCCTACCCACTGCTGAAGAAAGGTTACCACATATACAACCCCTGGCAAAAATTATGGAATCACCAGTCCCTGAGGATGTTCCTTCAGTTGTTTATTGTAGAAAAAAAAGCAGATCACAGACATGGCCAAAAACTAAAGGCATTTCAAATGGCAACTTTCTGGCTTTAAGAAACACTAAAAGAAATCAAGAAAAAAAAAATTGTGGTGGCCAGTAACAGTTAGATTTATAGAACAAGCACAGGGAATAAATTATGGAATCACTCAATTCTGAGGAAAAAATTATGGAATCACCCTGTAAATTTTCATTACAAACACTAACACCTGCATTAGATTGAATCGGCTTGTTAGTATGTAGGTAAAGAGGGTAAATCATCACGCAGTGTTGCACAAGATGTTGGTTGTTTGCAGTCGGCTGTGTCTAAAACATGGACCAAATACAAACATGGGAAGGTGGTTAAAGGCAAGCATACTGGTAGACCAAGGAAGACATCAAAGCGTCAAGACAGAAAACCTAAAGCAATATGCCTTGAAAACAGAAAATGTACAACAAAACAAATGGGGAGGAAACTGGAGTCAACATCTGTGACCGAACTGTAAGAAACCGCCTAAAGGAAATGAGATTTACATACAGAAAAGCTAAAAGAAAGCCATCTCTAACACCTAAACACAAAAAAAAAGGTTACAATGAGCTAAGGAAAGGCAATCGTGGACTGTGGATGATTGGATGAAAGTCATATTCAGTGATGAATCTCGAATCTGCATTGGGCAAGGTGATGATGCTGGAACTTTTGTTTGGTGCCGTTCCAATGAGATTTATGCAGACGACTGTCTGAAGAACAGTCAATTATGATATGGGGCTGCATGTCAGGTAAAGGCACTGGGGAGATGGCTGTCATTAAATCTTCAATAAATGCACAGGTTTACATTAAAATTTTGGACACTTTTCTTATCCCATCTATTGAAAGGATGTTTGGGGATGATGAAATCATTTATCAAGATGATAATGCATCTTGCCATAGAGCAAAAACTGTGAAAAAATTCCTTGAAGAAAGACACATAAGGTCAATGTCATGGCCTGCAAACAGTCCGGATCTCAATCCAATTGAAAATCTGTGGTGGAAGTTAAAGAAAATGGTCCATGACAAGGCTCCAACCTGCAAAGATGAAAAAATTCCTTGAAGAAAGACACATAAGGTCAATGTCATGGCCTGCAAACAGTCCGGATCTCAATCCAATTGAAAATCTGTGGAGGAAGTTAAAGAAAATGGTCCATGACAAGGCTCCAACCTGCAAAGATGATTTGGCAACAGCAATCAGAGAGGGCTGGAGCCAGATTGATGAAGAGTACTGTTTATCACTCATTAAGTCAATGCCTCAGACTGCAAGCAGTTATAAAAGCCAGAGGTGGTGCAACAAAGTACTAGTGATGTGTTGGAGTGTTATTTTGTTTGTTTTTCATGATTCCATAATTTTTTCCTCCGGGTTGAGTGATTCCATAATTTATACCCTGTGCTTGTTCTATAAATCTAACTGTTACTGGCCACCACAATTATTTTTCTTGACTTCTTTTAGTGTTTCTTAAAGCCAGAAAGTTGCCATTTGAAATGCCTTTAGTTTTTGGCTATGCCTGTGATCTGCTTTTTTTCTACAACTATAAAACAACTGTAGGAAAATCTTTAGGGACTGGTGATTCCATAATTTTTTCCAGGGGTTGTACCTGGATAACTTCTATACAAGCCTGCCCCTTTTCAAACACCTATACTTCGCACAAACCCTGGCCCGTGGAACCTCCAGAAAGAATAGGAAGGGCTTCCCACAAGCCATAATAAATAAGAAATTGCGCAGGGGAGAAAGAGCAACTTTGAGATGCAACAAAGTGCTGGCCTTGAGGTGGAAGGATACCAGGAATGTGTACATGATGTCCACCATCCATGACGACACTACAGTTAAAAGTTCAGAGAAGACGAGTGTTGTATATGTTGTAATATGTTCACCGATTTATGTGGGACATTGTTGTGTGTATGTACACATGCAGTCAATGTTGACCAGGCCAGAATGACAATGACAGAATGGTTGATTTGTCCAACTGAATTTTAACAGCTGAAGACTCTTTGATGTGTTAATCTTATGCAAGTCTATTTGAACATCTCAAAGGGTATCTGTTAATCTAATTACACATATCTAAAGGGGACTTGTTGATGTTGATATGCGGGAGTGCAAATTGGGGTGGTTCACGGCTGTTCACGGTGGGGGTTGTTGTCTGTTTGAAAGACTAAAAGCTAATCAAAGTCCTAAATTGAAACGGCCAATCAAATTGCTCAGCCATTCAATATTTAGTGAATATAACACGGCATTCAGTCTATAGGTTTGGTGAGTGAGGCTTGTCTTTGTATGAGAGAGGCTTGTCTGTGTATGGCTGGGAACACACAGGCCTAGGAATATGGGTCTCTGAATTATATTTCCTCTGTCGGATTTCTTCTGTCATCTGTGGACTTTGGACTTTGTTCTGTGTTGGAAGTCAATAAAGTGCATCTCTCTGGAAGAATTGGGTTGCTGCGGAAGAGTACTTACATCATCAAGAGTACTTACATCATCATCATTATAATAACCACTAATTCATTATCATACCCACTCTACATCATATCACCCAGTATATATATTAATATACCCGATCACTACATTGGTGCCGTTCAAGCGACCAGAAGAGCATTTTCGGACTTAGTAACAGAAGTCGGTGGTGACAACAATCCTGTGAATTGGACAGAAGTCTGATGAAGAACCAAGAGCTGTGCTGTGACTCTAATGTCTGGGTGTGACATAAAAGAGTCTGGTCTACAAATTTAAACAAGTTGGGAACCCCAGAATTATTCTCTGGAGACTGGAAACAACAACAACAAAAAAAAGGACTGTGTCGTGTACCAGAAGACCTGAACTGGAAGCTGAAGGAGTAACTAATGCGGTGAGTAAAATATTTCCTTTTTTTTTTAATTATTAGTAATATAGTCAAAATGCTTACTCAGTGTGGAGCTAGTGTCAGTTCTGATAAAGTTAACAGATGGGTATTAAAATGTATTAAGCGCCATGGCGGTCCTTATGAAATTCCAGAAAAATGTAAGCAGACGTGGACGATGATGAAGGAATTTTTAGAGAAAAATGTTTTTGATAGCAAAATTTCAGAAAGTAAAAGAAAAGGTTGTATTATACAGGGCTTGTTATCTTGCTGTCTAACAATGGAAAGTTCTTTGAATTATAAGGTTGAGGAAATTACCCAGTTACAGAAGGCAGTTGATAATAGCAACAATGTTTGTGAGAGGTTACAAAACCAGACACTGAGACAGTAAATTTAAAATTGCATGCGGTTACCATTGGAGAAGCTTTACTTGAGAAATCTAAACGTTGTGATGAATTATCAGAGGAAAATGAGAGATTAAAGTTAAGAATTATGGAATTAGAGAAGAGATCTCAGGAATGCAGATCTGCATCAAATCTTGGATTCAGCAATCTGCAGCAAACAGAACCTCATATTAAATCTGATAATTCATTACCAGCTGCCCCCACTGTGACTACCACAGTTTATAACAATAATAATAATACAGGTGAAGTTCAGCTTGTAATGAAGCCTTTGAAATCAAAATTATTAGATGCAATTCTTAAAGAAATAGGAATGGTTCCATACCATGATTTAACCACTTGACAACTGGGCACTTAAACCCCCTTCCTACCCAGACCAATTTTCAGCTTTTGGTGCTCTCACATTTTGAATGACAATTACTCAGTCATGCAACACTGTATCTATATGAAATTTTTGTCCTTTTTTTCCCACAAATGGAGCTTTCTTTTGGTGGTATTTAATCACCGCTGGGTTCTTTATTTTTTGCGCCTTAAAAGAAAAAAGACCGAAAAATCTGTAAAAAAATACATTTTTCTTCATTTCTGTTATAATATTTTGCAAATTAGTAATTTTTCTTCATATATTTTGGCCAAAATTTATACCGCTACATATCTTTGGTAAAATTAACCCAACTCGGTGGATATTATTTGGTCTTTGTGAAAGTTATAGAGTCCACAAGCTATGGTGCGAATATCTGAAAATTGATCACACCTGAAGTACTGACGGCCTATCTCATTTCTTGAGACCCTAACATGCCAGAAAAGTACAAATACCCCCCAAATGACCCCTTTTTGGAAAGAAGACATTCCAAGGTATTTAGAAAGATGCATGGTGAGTTTTTTGAAGTTGTCATTTTTTCCCACAATTCTTTGCAAAATCAAGGTTTTTTTTTTACTTTTTTTTTTCCCACAAAATTGTCATATTAGCAGGTTATTTCTCACACACCGCATATGCATACCACAAATTACACCCCAAAACACATTCTGCTATTACTCCCGAGTACGGCGATACCACATGTGTGAGAATTTTACACAGCGTGGCCACATACAGAGGCCCAACATGCAGGGGAGCACCTTCAGGCGTTCTGGAGCACCCAGGCCAATTCTGACATTTCTCTCCTACATGTAAAAATCATCATTTATTAGCTAGAAAATTACATAGAACCCCAAAACATTATATATGTTTTTTTAGCAAAGACCCTAGAGAATACAATGGCGGTCGTTGCAACTTTTTATCTCGCACGGTATTTGCGCAGCAATTTTTTTAACGCTTTTTTTTTTGGAAAAAAAACAGTTTTGTGCTTTACAAAAACCAAAACAGTAAAGTTAGCCTAATGTTTTTGCATAATGTGAAAGATGAAGTTACGCCGAGTAAATAGATACTCAACATGTCACCTTTCAAAATTGCACGCGCTTGTGGAATGGCGCCAAACTTTGCTACTCAAAAATCCCCATAAGCGACGCTTTATAATTTTTTACTGGTTACATGTTTTGAGTTACAGAGGAGGTCTAGGGCCAAAATTATTACTCTCGCTCTACCGATCGCAGCGATACCTCACATACCTTTTATTCCTATTACAAGGAATGTAAACATCCTTGTAATAGGCATATGGCATGACAGGTCCTCTTTACAGTGAGATGTGGGGTCAATAAGACCCCACATCTCACCTCTAGGCTGGGAAGCCTGAAATTATAAAAAAAAAACGATCCTGGCTTCGATCGTAGCGGTGAGTCGGTAGAAGCGCGGGAGGGGGGGGACATCCCCTCTCGCCTCCCGTAAGAACGATCAAGCAGTGGAACAGCTGCTATGATCGTTCTCATGGTGTAGGGAATCGCCGGCTGAAAAAGCTGATATCTGAATGATGCCTGTAGCTGCAACCATCATTCAGATCGATATCAAGGACGTTGTATGACGGCCGGCGGGCGGGAAGTGGTTAAAACGCTTTTTTTTTTTTTACACAAAGTTGTCCATTTATACAATATTTCTACCACATAACATGTACATACTAAAAATGACACCCCAAAATAGATTCTCCTACTCCTCCTGAGTACGGCGATACCACATGTGTGAGACTTCCACAGCCTGGCCACATACAGAGGGCGAGTACAGCTGAGCATGGCTCAGCATGGCAGGGTATGGCGGGGGCATTGCAGAGTATGGCGGGGGCATTGCAGAGTATGGCGGGGGCATTGCAGAGTATTGTGGGGGCATTGCAGAGTATTGTGGGGGCATTGCAGAGTATTGTGGGGGCATTGCAGAATATTGCACAGCATTGCAGAGTATTGTAGGGGCATTGCAGAGTATTGTAGGGGCATTGCAGAGTATTGTGGGGGCATTGCAGAGTATTGTGGGGGTATTGCAGAGTATTGCACAGTATTGCAGAGTATTGTACAGCATTGCAGAGTATTGTGGGGGTATTGCAGAGTATTGTGGGGGTATTGCAGAGTATTGCACAGCATTGCATAGTAGTGAGGGATGGCTGAACATGGATGGATGGATGTCTCTGTGCAGCGCTGTGGGCACTACACATACAGCCCACAGCGCTGCAGACATCCATCCATCCCCCTCCCCGCTCACTGTGTACCGATCGGTACACAGGATGGGAGGAGAGGAACCGGCGTCATCAGATGACGCCGGTCTGTTTACATGTGATCGCTCCGTCATTTGACGGCGCAATCACATGGTAAACGGCCGCGATCAGCGGCCATTTACCGGGATCCGTGATGCGCCGGGTCCTCCGGACCCGGCGGTCACGGATGTGTTCGGGTGCGCGCCCCAGGGGGCGCGCGAGAGGGGAATTCTGGGAGGACGTCATAGTACGCCCTCCCAGAGTTATCCAACCGCCCTGCAGCCGTCATTCGGCTATGGGCCGGTTGGTAAGTGGTTAAACAGATTTTTAAAATGGTTTTGTGACGTGCAGCAAGTCAGAGATATGTACAATCTCAACCAATCTGACTTAGAAAGAGTTTTGCAACATTCTGTAGGAAGTGGTCTTTGGATGAGAATTAAACAGATCTGTATTCAGCCTCTGAGGACAAGGGACATATTACTGGAATTATTATGTGTGTTGTATGGTGTACGTTCTGATGTTACCATTCATGGGAAGATCCAACAAATGCAAAATGAATCTCCCTATGAATTGTCACACAGGATAGCAACTATTATGGAATTATTGGTCGGTAATAATCTTGCATTTGAGCGTGGTGGCTTGATACATATGAGTATGTTTCTAGATGCGTTGCATGAAGATATCAAACAAAATATTTTATTAGTTACCCCAAATCCTCATGATTTAAAAGACATATTGTTGAGAGCAGACCATTTATGGAGAAAGTCAAATGAGCAGGCTGTCAAAATTGATTTAGCCACATTGTTTAGGACAAATACTGAGCATAAAGATCAGAAGATAACATCCTATGATAACACCCAGAGAGGACACTCCGGGTCATACATAGGTGATATTAATATGAAAAACAGAGCTGACCAAAATAATAATAAGAAAAGGTCCAAGACTTGGATACCGTTTTCTCAGTTAAAACAGAGATATGACCACCTGAAAATTGAGTATGACAAGATGAGAGGGGAACGGGATACATTATTAGAGCAGTTGAAGGGGGTACAAGATGTACATTCTCCAGATCTGTTTTTGAATGCAAATGACACTTCTCTAGCAGTGGGGGTGAATTAGCTTTAAACTGTATATGTGTAAATAGTGTTTTGTTTTAACTTCAAACTACGTTTAAAGACCTTGCTAATTAGTTTTGTTGGAGAGTTTTGTCTTTCAGGGACGTCTGAAGATGCTTGCATGTGAATAGCAGAAGCACAGTCTGAAATTGCTGGCTAGTGGGGGAGAATTATGGGAGAAATGCTGAATAGACAATATATATCACTATACATGGAATTATAAAGTATTCATGGACTCTCTCGAAATTCATCAAGCAATGGACCTTTTTTTCTTTTTTTTCTTCAACGCCCTAATTTTTGATTTTTCTCCCTTTTCCTGATATATTTTGCTTTTCATTTTTTATTTTTTATTTATGTTTTATTTCTTGAACTTTATCTTAAAACCAAAGAGAAGCATTTTAACCTAAAATAATTTTCATAACATCTGTACATATTACATAATGCGTATTGATCAATATATTTGACATCTAAGGTGAGATGCTGCACAATGGCTTGGCATAGCATAAATTTTAGTATGTTGGGTGGTTTTCCTAAATTTATAAGAGGGGTGAGTGAAATTCATCACTCTAGTCATGATTTGAAACTTTGTTGATTCAGTTGTTTATAATATGCTAAAGGCTATGACATATATGGATGAAAAGACCTTTCTACCTTTCATGGTGAAGATACTGGCAAGAATTTCCACTGCCGCTTTGTCTGGATAGAAGATCTGATAAACACTGATGTCAAGCTGATTCTATCTGAACCATCGTGTGGGGGTATATGTATATGTTGGTATACCATTCAAGTGTAATTGTGGACTGAATGATCCAAGTAACTGCTCTATTGAAGGCAATGAGGGGTCGGCCTACAGCAAATTAAAAAAAGCAAATTGTGACTGGCAATCAACAAAGATGGACTCATGAATGTCAAGTGCAAGAAAATAGTTTGAAGCACAGTTTTTACTGCCATATCCAAACCTTTTAACCTTGAAAGTGAGTGCTGGTACATTGATAGTTCTTACTATAAAGATGAAAGTAGAGTGTTTGCGTAAAAGCATCTTTAAAAATGGAAAGCTTGAGCCTGGAGATGAAAAAAATCCTGGACTTATGTGGATTGGAGCTCCCAGAGCATACCAAGTTTACTTTCAGTGAGATGGTGAGAGATGTGATGAAGTCAGACTGAAGAATGGACTGTGACATCAGCTCGTCTTTGCGCAATAATCAAGATCTTGATGTGATATAATAAGGCCTAACAGCTATATGGGCCACTGATGTTTACCAAATCCTTTTCTAGTCATGGTCTAAAAGTTATATTATCTAATAACTGTTTCATGGGGATATTTTAGAGGCTGGTGAAGAGAGATGTAACCAGTTTCAACTTCATATTTTATATGAGCCATTGTAAAGCATCCAGTACCTTAAATCGTAATGATATTTTTTGTTGTTTGATTTATGGGTCAGTTCTAGTAGTTAGAACCGACCCAAGTGGGGGTATATGTTGTAATATGTTCACCGATTTATGTGGGACATTGTTGTGTGTATGTACACATGCAGTCAATGTTGACCAGGCCAGAATGACAATGACAGAATGGTTGATTTGTCCAACTGAATTTTAACAGCTGAAGACTCTTTGATGTGTTAATCTTATGCAAGTCTATTTGAACATCTCAAAGGGTATCTGTTAATCTACACATATCTAAAGGGGACTTGTTGATGTTGATATGCGGGAGTGCAAATTCCCACTGTAAAGCCGAAATGTGTACAAGATTACAATCTGTACATGGGGGGGGTGGATTTCAATGACCAAATGCTTCAGCATTTAGCAATAATGAGGTCCACTTTCTGGTACAAGAAAGTAGCACTATAATTAATTTGGCCATTTATAATGCCTACATAAATTTACACCAAATCCACCGAAAGCCCTGCCCACTTCCTAAAATCCATTGAAGAAGTTGTCACGTCCCTCATCCACCATCAAAGACCACCCCCCCCCCCAGAAAACCTTTGTTCTGATGCTGTTAGCTGACTTCATGAACGCCACTTCCTGGACCACATGCCACCATCTGAAGCAGGCCGAGGACGCCAAAAAAGATGTCGAGTATGCAGCAGTAAAGGATTTCGAAGAGATACCAGCTACCATTGTCCCCAGTGTCCCCTTGAACCCGGCCTATGCATTGGTGAATGCTTTAGACTATATCACACATCCCTAAAATATTAGCCCATATTCTTGACCATTTCCCCATTTTCATCATCTGTGCTGACCATTTCCCATGCTTCCTTGGATCGGCACATCCGCGATGCGCTCCACTGCCTCGGCCTTAGGAAAGGCCGCGGCTTCGGCCTAGCTCTGGAGCGGCGGCCATCTTGGTACACCCGGCGGTGGCGGTGAGCTATTACAGTGGGGGAGATTTGTGGACATTACAGTGGGGGAGATTTGTGGACATTACAGTGTGGATATGGTGGACATTACAGTGTGGATATGGTGGACATTACAGTGTGGATATTACAGTGTGGATATTGTGAACATTACAGTGGGGGAGATTGTGGATATTACAGTGGGGGTTGTGTTTGTCTTGTCTTTTTTTTTTGCTGATCAGAAAATGATCCGATCCATGATCTCTGATCCGAGGTACGGTCCGAACCGTGAGTTTTTTGATCCGTTGCACCCCTATGGCCTATGGAAATAATTAGCTGTAGCAAGAGGCAGTATGTTTACGAAGGGCTGGAAAGCGGTACAATAATGAGTGCAGGGAGGTAACGGTGTACCAGGACCAATATTATGGCAGTGCTGGCTGTCTCTGCCTGGACAATTTCTATGGACAAATGTTTTGGTTGTGCTGACGATATCCTTGTGCCGACTATAGACAATACTCCTGCCTGCTGCCTGGATAAATTACTATTGTTGCTAAGCACATCCCTGCCTGCTGCCTGCACCAATTCTCTCCTCTGGGGACACTACTAAAACCACAGGTAATACTTTTTTTTTTTTTTTACCCTTTCCTCAATAGAATTTATTTTGCAGTGTAATTTTTGGTATGTAAATGCTATGTGTTAGAAATATAAGGGCCTTCAAAAATAATAGGTTGTCAGGAAATTAGATGTGTAATTTATACTTGTAGAACACCTGAAGGTGCTACTTCAATGGTGGGCCTCTGTAAGTGGTCAGGCTGTGTAAAAGTCTGATATGTGGTATGGCCATACTCAGGAGGAGTAGCAGAATGTATTTTGGGTATCCATTTTTGCTATGTACATGCTATGTGTGGAAAATATCTTAAAAATGAACAACTTTGTGGGGAAAAAAAAAATGTGTTTTCATTTTTTTTCCACATTTTCCCAAAAACTTCTGGGGAAAAAAAATGAACCGTTCAAAAAAACTCATTATGCCTCATAGATTATACATTGGGGTGTCTGCTTTCCAAAATGGGGTAATTTTGTGGGCGTTTCCATTGTCCTGGGGCTCCAGGGCCTTCAAAACTGTAATAGGTGGTTGAGAAATGAGATGTGTAATTTATGCTTGTAGAACACCTGAAGGTGCTACTTCCCTGGAAGGCCTCTGTATGTGGCCAGGCTGTGTAAAAGTCTCACACATGTGGTATCCCCATACTCAGGAGGAGTAGCAGAATGTATTTTGGGGTGTCATTTTTGCCATGTACATGCTAGGTGTTGGAAATATCTTAAAAATTTACAACTTTGTGGGATAAAAAAAAAAAAAAAAAAAGAAAAATGCGTTTTCATTTTCTTTCCACATTTTCCAAAAACTTCTGGAAAAAAAAAAATGAACCGTTCAAAAGACTCATTATGCCTCATAGATTATACATTGGGGTGTGCTTTCCAAAATGGGGTCATTTTGTGGGTATTTGTACTTTCCTGGCTTGTTAGTGTGTCTCAAGAAATGATAGGTCTTCAGTACATCAGGTGTGATCAATTTTCAATGATTTGCACCATAGCTTGTAGACTCTAGAACTTTCACAAAAAACAAATAATATACACTAATTAGGGTTATTTTTACCAAAGACATGTAGTCGCATAAATTTTGGCCAAAATTTATGAAGAAATATTACTAATTTGCAAAATTTTATGACAGAAACAAAGAAAAAGGCATTTTTCACCAAATTTTTATTTTTTTATTCATAGCACACAAAATAAAAAACCCACTAATGATTAAATACCACCAAAAGAAAGCTCTGTGTGTGAAAAAAAACGGATTTTTAAAACAGCTTACCTGTAAAATCCTTTTCTTGGAGTACATCACGGGACACAGAGCACCATAATAATGACTATTTGGGTTATACGCTACCTTTAGGTGAATGGACACTGGCAACCAATAGTAAGACGGTTCCTCCCATATAACCCCTCCTATATCGGAAGTACCTCAGTTTTGTAGCAAGCAAGGACGATCCCAGAAAGAGGGGAGGGACCTCTGTGTCCCGTGATGTACTCCAAGAAAAGGATTTTACAGGTAAGCTGTTTTAAATATCAGTTTTTCTTTATCGTACATCACGGGACACAGAGCACCATAATAATGACTATTTGGGATGTCCTAAAGCAATGCACCTGAGGGGGGACACAATATCCCTAAGCCCCAACGGGCCTGAGACTATAAAGCTGCCTGCAACACGCTGTGGCCAAAAACAGTCTCCTTTTGAGATCTAACATCCATCTGGTAAAACCTGGTGAACGTATGAACTGAAGACCAAGCGGCCGCCTTGCAAACCTGAGCCATAGACACCTGTTGGCGTACTGCCCATGATGCACCAACCCCTCTAGTGGAGTGTGCCTTTAAATCTCAAGGTGGAACTTTGCGCTTTAATCCACACGCCTGGATAATAGTCTGGCAAATACACCTAGATATAGTTGAACTTGTTGCTGGCTGTCTTTTCTTAGGACCCTCTGGCAGGACAAAAAAAAGTCAGTCTTCCGAAAGGGAGCTGACATTTTCAAGTAAACTTTGATCGCCCTCACCACATCCAGTGAGTGAAGCGACCTTTCCTCCCTAGTCTTAGGGTTTGGGCAAAAAGGAAGGTAAAATGATATCCTGGTTCAAATGAAATTTGGAAACCACCTTCGGTAGAAAATCCGGACGAGGGCGCATGACCACTCTGTCCTGATGAAGAATCAAAAAAGGTTCCTTGCAAGAAAGGGCGGCCAATTCTGACACCCTTCTAGCCGATGTTATAGCCACAAAAAAAAAAAACAACAATTTTCTGGTCAATAGGACAAAAGGAATATGCCTAAAAGGTTCAAACGGTTCACTCTGTAAGGCTGACAGCACCAAATTCAGGTCCCAGGGACATAAAGGCGGTTTAACCGGCAGCCTCAGGTAGGTTACTCCCTTGACAAAGGCTTGCACCAAAGAATGGGATGCAATTGGTCTTTGGAAAAAAAAAACTTTCAGGCCGAAATCTGTCCTTTAGTTGTCCCTAAAGCCAGCTGCAAGTCTACTCCTGCTTGAAGAAAGGCAAGAACGCTTCCGATCGTATACCTACGAGGGTTCCACTTCCTTTTCTCACACCAAGAAATGTATGACTTCCAGACTCTAATAGATAAACGCTAGAAAGTCAGTTTCTAGAGCTATCAAAGTAGACAAGACTGAACCCATAATACCACAGTCTTTCAATAGTCTGGTCTCAATAGCCAAGCCATCAAATTCAGCAACCGTAAAGGATGGAATATGGGTCCTTGAGACAACAGGTCTGGACGGCATGGAAGGGCCAATGGGTCCCCCACTGCCAAATTCACAATCTCTGAGTACCAGGATCTCCGGGGCCACTAGGATCACTGGCTTTCGTTCCTCCTGTTTTCTGCGTAGTAAGTGCGGCAGAATTTGGATCGGAGGGAAGGCATATATCAGAGAATACTGATCCCAAGGAACTACTAATGCGTCTATCCCGACAGCAAGCGGATCCTTGGTCCTGGATACAAACCTCTCCAGCTTGGCATTGAATCTGGATGCCAGCAGATCCACATCTGGGGTCCCCCAGTGTTGACAGATCTGTAGAAAAACCTCGAGATGCAGGGACCATTCCCCTGGCAACAATTTCTGGAGACTTAGGAAATCTGCCTGCCAATTGTCCACCCCCAGGATAAACACTGCCGAAAGAAACGCCACATGTTTTTTCTGCCCAAGTCAATATATGGTTTACTTCAGGGCTTGACAAATTTGCTTGGAATCTAGGAGCCAGCTAAAAAAGTTAGGAGCCAGGTTTTTTTTTTTTAAACGACCGACAGCTTTATTTTCAATATAAAAATTAACCAATCTTAAAATTACACAGAGACGACTAGAACGAATGTGACTGATTTTATTTCCTGCCATGCAGGGACACAAGACCACCATATTCCCGCTAAGGATCCAATCAGGTCCGCCTGAAAAACTGACAGGCGAACCTGATCAGACAGCCCGTGTGAAAGGGGCCAAGCAGGGAGATGACAAATAATGAATTAATTTTAATTAACCACTTCCTTCCCGCAGGACGACTATATACGTCCTGTCTTTGAAGAGAAATACCGTTGTTATGGTAGCAGCTAGCTACCATAACCCCGGTATCTTCTTCAAGAGCCGGCGGTTCTCTTTCAGATAAAAGTGGTCTCTGCAGCAGATTCGCAGCGAGATCACTTTTATCGGCGGCATGAGAGGGCCCCCCCTACCGCCGCGCTCCGGTGCCCTTCACCGCTTACCGTGGCAGTCGGTAACGGCGGAGGCGATCCGGATCTGTCCCTGGCCTGACATGGAGACGAGTGAGGGGAAGATGGCCCCCCCACCCATCTCCAAGTCATTGCAGGGCGGAAGCGACGTCAAATCGTCACTTCCACCCATAGCTCTTAAAGGGACATTTTATTTTTTTTTTCAAATGACAATTTTTTTTTTTTTAATGCATTTTAGTGTAAATATGAGATCTGAGGTCTTTTTGACCCCAGATCTCACATTTAAGAGGTCCTGTCATGCTTTTTTCCTATTACAAGGGATTTTTACATTCCTTGTAATAGGAATAAAAGTGACTTTTTTTTTTTTTTTTTTTTAAATAGTGTAAAAATAAAAAGGTAAAATATATAAGAAAAAAAATAATTTTTTTAAACGCGCCCCGTCCCGCTGAGCTCGCTTGCAGAAGCGAACGCATATGTGAGTAGCGCCCGCATATGAAAGCAGTGTTCAAACCACACGTGAGGTATCGCCACAATCGTTAAAGCGAGAGCAATAATTCTAGTCCTAGACCTCCTCTGTAACTTAAAACATGCAACCTGTAGAATTTTTTAAACGTCGCCTATGGAGATTTTAAAGGGTAAAAGTTTGTCGTCATTCCACGAGTGGACGAAATTTTGAAGCGTGACATGTTGGGAATCAATTTACTCGGCGTAACATTATCTTTCACAATATAAAAAAAATTGGGCTAACTTTACTGTTTTCTTATTTTTTAATTAAAAAAAAAGTATTTTTTCCCAAAAAAGTGCGCTTGTAAGTCCGCTGCGCAAATACGGTGTGACAGAAAGTATTGCAATGACCGCCATTTTATTCTCTAGGGTGTTAGAATAAAAAATATATATAATGTTTGGGGGTTCTAAGTAAAGGGAAGGAGATGAGCGGGCAGTGAAAACAGGTAGGGAAAGCTCCATTAGCATTGATGGATGTCTTGTCATACCAACGGCCACCACCAGAGGGCGCCTGATTGCAGAAGGAACCATAGGACTGCAGTAGGCCGCAAAGCCGCGGCCTCAATTACCGGCGCGGCCCATCGCGATCGCGCCGGGAGGGGGGGGGGTGTCGAACGGACACAGGATACCCCAGCTGTGCCGCCCCAGGCGCCAGGTCGCTAATTCTAGTCGCAAATGCGACCTGGCGCCCGGGGTTTGTCGAACCCTGCCTTAATGCATAGGATGCATTACGGTGAAAAAAAACACAAGGGTTTACAACCCCTTTAATGAATGTGCTTTACCTCACATGTTAATGTGCTTTATATTAAAGTGGCTGTAAACCTGAGACATGAAAAATGTGCAAAGCATATCCCTCTATAGTGTATACTTGTCTCAATAAAGAGTCATTTCTGTCTGCTGCCTTCTGCTATCAGCATTAATCACTTCTGACAAGTTTTCCTAACACCAAGAGAAAAATGGTGAAAGGGAAGGAACCTCAAGCTGATTGACAGCCTCAGCTCTGTTCCAGTGTGCCGAGTAAAGGGGGAGGGGGGTCATCCCTTCCCTCCAATCAGCTCTCAGAGTTCTCCTGATTGAGCTCCGCAGTGTGTAACTTTAGATCTCCGCTCCCTTTTATCTGACAGCTCAGACAAGCTTTATAAAATTCTGGACTTTGATGGGATGGAGAGGATTGAAAACTGCAGATACACAGGTGCAACTTATGTAGGAGGATTTGATTCATCTCTGTGTATTACTTGAAGTCACTGGGTATATATAAAAAGGGGCTTACAACCACTTTGAAGTGATTGTAAACGATCACCTTGTAAAACAACCCATTCTATTTAACATATAAAAGTCAAAACATTTTTGTATAGATATAAAAAAAAAATAAAAAAATAAAAAACCATAAATATGTCTCTCTTCTCTCTCCCCCTTTACAGCAAGTTCCTTTTGATCCTGAGTACATGTCCGCACTCTTCTCTGTAATGATGGGTCTAATATACATAATCCTGCTTAGGAGTGTGGGGTTCATGGGCCAACTTTGCCTCCGTTTTAGGAGAGAAGGGGGTACTTTCTTTTTCAGCCACAGATGATTTGTTTCCAGCCTATTTCTCTGAAGTGCCGACACCCCTGTTAAGTTGATCTTTAGACCCCCTCCAGGACTGGAACAACCTTTTTGAGAATATTATATGCAGGAAGTTATAGATTTTATACACAACCTTTTTGCTTTTCAGGACTGTGCTGGCTGATGTCCCAAGAAAACAGACCTTGTAGAAGGAATGCTGTTAGTTCTGTGCCTGAGCTTTGTCAAGTCCCAGCAAACATCATCTGCTGTTTTCTTTACTAGACATCCCAGCAATACACAACATCCTCTCTTCTAGGGATTAAGGATATATATCGGTTCTATTTTTTTAACCTTAAATGTCACATTTTTCAATACATGTTTTTCATCCATTGAAGTTTATGGAAACAAAAACCAGAAAAAAAGTCCTTGGCCCTTTCCATAAAATGCACAGAAGTGAACTACCATAGGAAGCCATGTTAAAGTGGAGGTTCGGCCGTTTTTTTGTTTTTTTTCAAACACTGTAGCTGCTGACTTTTAATAAGGGCACTTACCTGTCCAGCGAGCCCGCGATGTTGGCCCCCCCGAGGCCGATCAGTCCACCGGATCGGGTGCTAACAAAGGGAAACAGGCAGTGGAGCCTTGCGGCTTCACTGCCCGTTTCCTACTGCGCATGCGCTGCGCTTTGTGAATGGACGCCTGTCTACTGGGACACACACATGTCCCAGAAGACATTGCGCCCCATCTCCCAGGAGACAACGCGAGGGAGGACAAGAACCGCAGAGTAGGAAGTGGCAGATTAGGACAATCTGCCTAGCAACAGACATTTCTGGTAAGTAAAAAAAAAATTTTTTTTCCAAATGTTTTTTAACCACTTCACTACCCACGTATTGTAATATGACGTCCACAGATGGGATCTCCCATCCTGGGTGGACGTCATATGACGGCCTGGCCCTAGGGGTGCGTGTGACCGGCGGCCGCGATGTCCGCCGGGCACCCGCGATTGCCTGTTAACCGGGCCGGACCGTGGATCTGTGTGTGTAAACACAGAGATCCACGTCCTGTCAGTTGAGAGACCGATCTGTGTTCCCAGTACAGAGGAACACTGATCGGTCTCCTCCCCTTGTGCGTCCCCGCCCCCTACAGTTAGAATCATTCCCTAGGAAACATATTTAACCCCTCGTGTCCCCCTAGTGGTTAACCCCTTCACTGCCTGTCACATTTATACAGTAATCAATGCAATTTTATAGCATGGATCGCTGTATAAATGTGAATGGTCCCAAAAATGTGTCAAAAGTGTCCGATGTGTCCACCATAATGTCGCAGTCACGAAAAAAAAAAAAACGCGATCGCCGCTATTACTAGTAAAAAAAAAAAAAAAAATTATTTTTTTTTAAAAATGCCATAAATCTATCTCGTATTTTGTAGACGCTATAACTTTTGCGCAAACCAATCAATATACGCTTATTGCAATTTTTACCAAAAATATGTAGAAGAATACGTATCGGCCGAAACTGAGGAAAATTTTTTTTTTTTTTTTTAAATTGGGATATTTATTACAGCAAAAAGTAAAAAATATTGTGTTTTTTTCAAAATTGTCGCTCTTCTTTTGTTTATAGCGCAAAAAATAAAAACCGCAGAGGTGATCAAATACCACCAAAAGAAAGCTCCATTTGTGGGGAAAAAAGGACGTCAATTTTGTTTGGGTACAACGTCACACGACCGCGCAATTGTCGTTTAAAGTGCGACAGCGTTGAAAACTAAAAATTGGTCTGGGAAGGAAGGGGGTGAAAATGCCCTGTATTGAACCGGTTAATGTATTTTAAGGAGTGTGTTTATGTATTTTTTTTTTTTTTTTAGGGTGGGCCTCCGCTTTAAATGGACTGTAGTGTGTCTCTGCAAAACTGAAACCGCACTAAAAAATGCATAGATGTGAACCAAGCCCTAAAGTGATTGTAAAGTCTCATTTTTTGTTTATGTTATAATTACCTCCTCTGTGCAGTGGTTTTGCTCAGAGCAGCCCGGATCCTCCTTTTCTCGGGTCCCTCTTCGACACTCCTGGCCCCTCCCTCCTGTTGAGTGCCCCCACAGCAAGCAGCTTGTTATGGGGGCACCCGAGCCGCAGCTCCGTGTATCCATTTAGATACGGAGCCGCTCCTAGGCCCCGCCATCTCTCCTGATTGGCTGAGTTTGGTTGACAGCAGCGGGAGCCAATGGCACGGATGCTGTGTCTCAGCCAATCAGGAGTCCTAGACGACCAAGGCATTCGTGGACCGGTCTATAGAAAGGGGGCTCAGGTAAGTATTAGGGGGGGGGGTTGCTGCACACAGAAGGCCAAGATTAAAAAAAAAAAAAAGTCTGCCTTTAAAACCATTTTAAGCTTTGACAATAAAACCTGGAAGCTGATTGGTTTCTGTGCAGAGCTGCACCAGATTCTGCACTCTCCAGTTTTGGTAAATCTCCCCCATAGAGAGAAATACACAGACGGTGCATGACATGAGGAAATTGTACTTTGTAGGCCCAGCACTCTCCAACACAACAATGTCTGAGATAAATCAAAGGTCACCCTGCATTCAGAATGAGACCAGTGAAGGTCAGTGGAGGAG
This sequence comes from Lithobates septentrionalis, assembly GCA_037952835.1. NCBI lineage: Eukaryota > Metazoa > Chordata > Amphibia > Anura > Ranidae > Lithobates > Lithobates septentrionalis. The sequence goes on from JBBDGP010001032.1 coordinate 77,617, forward strand.
AGGAGCCCGGCTCATTGCTGGATTGTTCACAACATACTGATACAAAGACAGGATAGAGAACTGTGTACAGACACTCCAATCCTCTGCAAATAAGGCCTTGTTCACATGGACATTCATAAAGTGTCACTACCCCCAACACTTCATATTCCCAATATGTGCCTGCTGTACCATGTACTTGTACGGGAAAGAATCCTTTTCTCTTTGTGTTACTTTCTGTGAAATCTCTGGTGTTCCTGCCAGTCCCTCTACTTTCCTATTAAAAACTGACCATAATTACTAAGCAGGGGAGCACAGTGTGGTCAGTTATCTAGCTATGCTGGGAACTCCGCCTGCGGATCGCACAGGAGCACTGCGCATTCCTGTTCCCTGTTTCAGGGACGAATCAGGGCCGATTCTATGACTGAATTCGGCCCTGAAACTAAGCCAAAGAGTGCGCTCTGCAGCCGCAAAGGAGATACCCTGTTTCCCCGAAAATAAGACCTAGCGTGATTGTCGGTGATGGCTGCAATATAAGCCCTACCCCCCAAATAAGCCCTACCCCGTTTCCCCAAAAATAAGCCCTACCCTGAAAATAAGACCTACAAGGACTTAAACTAGGGCTTATTTGAGGCCCGTTCAGGGACACGCACTTACGCGGATGACAAATTGGGAGCAGCTGCTGTGTCTGTGCAGCCCTTAGCCAAATTCTGGTGGCAACCGAAAATTTGGGATTTTCTTTCACTTTCAGTGATAACAATAACCAGGACAAATATAGAGTGTGAATCTCCCTAATGGGGACGCAAACAGCAATAAATACCTGACAGGGGTACTAATCCATCCCCACTCTATCCAAAACTAAAAAGAAAAGTTTTGCCTTTAGTTATACTTTAACCACTTGCCTACTGGGCACTTTTACCCCCTTCTTGCCCAGGCCAATTTTCAGTGCTGTCACACTTTGAATGACAATTGCGTGGTCATGGAACATTGTACACCAGGGCTTGACAAATTTGCTTGGAATCTAGGAGCCAGCTAAAAAAGTTAGGAGCCAGGTTTTTTTTTTTTTAAACGACCGACAGATTTATTTTCAATATAAAAATTAACCAATCTTAAAATTACACAGAGACGACTAGAACGAATGTGACTGATTTTATTTCCTGCCATGCAGGGACACAAGACCACCATATTCCCGCTAAGGATCCAATCAGGTCCGCCTGAAAAACTGACAGGCGAACCTGATCAGACAGCCCGTGTGAAAGGGGCCAAGCAGGGAGATGACAAATAATGAATTAATTTTAATTAACCACTTTCTTCCCGCAGAAAGACTATATACGTCCTGTCTTTGAAGAGAAATACCGTTGTTATGGTAGCAGCTAGCTACCATAACCCCGGTATCTTCTTCAAGAGCCGGCGGTTCTCTTTCAGATAAAAGTGGTCTCTGCAGCAGATTCGCGGCGAGATCACTTTTATCGGCGGCAGGAGAGGGCGCCCCCTACCGCCGCGCTCCGGTGCCCTTCACCGCTTACCGTGGCAGTCGGTAACGGCGGAGGCGATCCGGATCTGTCCCTGGCCTGACATGGAGACGAGTGAGGGGAAGATGGCCCCCCGCCCATCTCCAAGTCATTGCAGGGCGGAAGCGACGTCAAATCGTCACTTCCACCCATAGCTCTTAAAGGGACATTTTATTATTTTTTTTTTTCAAATGACAATTTTTTTTTTTTTAAATGCATTTTAGTGTAAATATGAGATCTGAGGTCTTTTTGACCCCAGATCTCACATTTAAGAGGTCCTGTCATGCTTTTTTTCTATTACAAGGGATTTTTACATTCCTTGTAATAGGAATAAAAGTGACTTTTTTTTTTTTTTTTTTAAATAGTGTAAAAATAAAAAGGTAAAATATATAAGAAAAAAAATTATTTTTTTTAAACGCGCCCCGTCCCGCCGAGCTCGCTTGCAGAAGCGAAAGCATATGTGAGTAGCGTCCGCAGTGTTCAAACCACACGTGAGGTATCGCCACAATCTTTAAAGCGAGAGCAATAATTCTAGTCCTAGACCTCCTCTGTAACTTAAAACATGCAACCTGTAGAATTTTTTAAACGTCGCCTATGGAGATTTTAAAGGGTAAAAGTTTGTCGCCATTCCACGAGCGGACGAAATTTTGAAGCGTGACATGTTGGGAATCAATTTACTCGGCGTAACATTATCTTTCACAATATAAAAAAAATTGGGCTAACTTTACTGTTTTCTTATTTTTTAATTAAAAAAAAGTATTTTTTCCCAAAAAAGTGCGCTTGTAAGTCCGCTGCGCAAATACGGTGTGACAGAAAGTATTGCAATGACCGCCATTTTATTCTCTAGGGTGTTAGAATAAAAAATATATATAATGTTTGGGGGTTCTAAGTAAAGGGAAGGAGATGAGCGGGCAGTGAAAACAGGTAGGGAAAGCTCCATTAGCATTGATGGATGTCTTGTCATACCAACGGCCACCACCAGAGGGCGCCTGATTGCAGAAGGAACCATAGGAGTGCAGTAGGCCGCAAAGCCGCGGCCTCAATTACCGGCGCGGCCCATCGCGATCGCGCCGGGAGGAGGGGGGTGTCGAACGGACACAGGATACCCCAGCTGTGCCGCCCCAGGCGCCAGGTCGCTAATTCTAGTCGCAAATGCGACCTGGCGCCCGGGGTTTGTCGAACCCTGGTTTACTTATCTTTGGGCTGCCCGACTCCTGGTACCTCCCTCGTGTTTGATATATGCCACTACCGTGGAGTTGTCGGACTGGACTCGGACAAGAAGACCCCGCAATCTGGATGTCCAGAAACGCAGAGCCAGACGAGCTGCCCGAATCTCCAATAGATTGATGGGCAGGGTCCTGTCTGTGACCATATTCCCTGAACAGACGCCTCCTCCATGACTGCTCCCCAGCCGAGAAGACTGGCGTCTGTAGTTACCACTTTCCAGACTGCCGGTGGGAAAGGTTTCCCTTTTTTCAAATTGCTGGTTCTTTTTAATCAATAATGTTTATTCAATTTTGAATATACAAAAGGGTGAACAGTATTTAACATACTTCTACAGGTATCATAGACTGTGAAAAAAAGAAAAAAACAACAACTCTCAAGGTAGTACATTAACTTACAGGTACATCACATTTGTTTGGTTCATAGGGATTGTACCTTGTGCAGGAGGCACTGTCTTCCTCCACCCGTCACCCCCATGGGGGCTTGCTGTGACTAGGTGGAGGTGCAGTCCCTACAAGTCAATACTTATTTATCTACTAGTATTTTATTCATGTTATCAACTAAACCCACAAACAAAACCAAGGATAAGGAAATGCCAGTGTCTTTGCCGGTATAAGGACTTTTGTATCTATATAAGACTCTACTGGTGTATTATAAAACTATTGTATCTTATGTACTTCCCAATTTACATAGTATATCATACGTCTATGCGGGTTGAACCCGAGGCGAGTTGTCAACCCGTTAAGGAAGAAACAGTGTTGGAAAAAGACAGGGGGATGCGAGAGATATAGGGGATAGGGAGGTGGTGTGGATGCGCTCCTGTCACGCAGCAGATGCTTCAGTTGTCAGGTATCCTACGTATTGGTAAGGTACCTGATCCAGGGATCCCATATTTTATTGAATCCAGTGATCTTATCCTTCAAAATTGCCAAAAGGCGTTCGTTTACCATTATCCATGAAAACTGGAGTTAGACTTACCGGTAACTCCTTTTCCAGTGGTCTTCCAGGACAGCCCTTGAGAGATGGAGTCCCTCCCATCGACCCAGGAAACACATTGCCAAAACAGTTCAAAAGGCGGTCCCTCAGGTCCCTGGCCAGTCATATACCAAGAACCGAAGGATGGAACTGCAAAAACATAACCATAACAGGTAATAATGTTAGTACATTCACATAATCAAAAAACGGTGGGATCGTGCTGTCCTGGAAGACCACTGGAAAAAGGAGTTACCGGTAAGTCCAACTCCAGTTTTCCCCAGTTGTCTTCCAGGACAGCCCTTGAGAGGATCCCCAGTACTCACCAGATTAGGGGGGGGGACCACGGCTTGGAGAACTTTTCTCCCAAAAGCCTGATCCTGACTGGACATTAAGTCTAGTCGATAATGCCTTGTAAAGGTGGAAAAGCTTGACCACGTGGCTGCTTTACATATTTGCTCCGGGGTGGCACCAGCTCTTTCTGCCCAGGATGCTGATAATGCCCTTGTGAAGTGGGCTTTAATACCCCCAGAAGGATCTTTGTTTACTGTCTTATAGCCCTCTGCTATAGCTAGCCTAATCCACCTAGCTATGGTGACTTTAGAAGCTTTTTGCCCCTTACGTTGTCTGGAAAAAAGAACAAAAAGTGAATCTGAGATTCTGAATGGATTGGTTACCCTAAGATACACCTCCTCACATCTAATAAATGAAAACGCTTTTCTTTCTCGTTTGAAGCCTTCTGACAGAAAAAGGGAGGACAATATCTTGTGACCTATGGAAATTAGATGCCACCTTTGGTAAGAACCCAGGGTCTGTTTTTAGGATGACTCTTGGAGGAATGGCTCTCTGACAGATAGAGCTTGGATTTCACTAACTCTGCGTGCTGAAGTGATTGCCACAAGTAGTCCTGTCTTGAAAGTGACCAGTCTTAGAAAGGCCTCTGAGATAGGTTCAAAAGGCGACCCCAAAAATGCCTTTAGAACGATTGATAGATCCCAGGATGGGGCGATGTTAACTAACTGGTTTGCGTCTGGAGATTGCTTTACAGAACCTAGCAATGAAAGGATCTTCTTGCAACCTTTTCTCAAAGTACACACTTAAGGCCGCTATCTGGACCTTAATAGTACTAGGAGTTAGCCCTTTGTCTATCCGCTCCTGGAGAAACTGTAGCATATTTGCTGTATCCATGTTTACCTCACCTCGGCTGTTTAACCAGCTGTTAAATTTTCTCCAGACCTTCCTGTAAATGGCTTGAGTGACAGGTTTTCTACTCTGTAGCAGGGTCTAAATCACTCTATCAGTCAGGCCCTTGCTCCTCAATATTTCCTCCTCAGTAACCACGCTGAGAGGTTCAGCATGGATACTTGTGGATGAAAGAGAGGTCCCTGCGACAGAAGGTCTGGTCTGCAGGGAAGCCTCAGAGGAGGTTGGTCTGTCAACCGTAGCAACGTTGTGAACCATGGTCTCTTGGGCCAAAACGGTGCCACTAAGATTAAACACGTTTCCTCCACTAGAAACTTCGCTAAAACCCTTGGGATGAGGTGAAGCGGAGGAAACGCATACGCTAAGCTGAAGGTCCATGGGGTCTGTAAGGCGTCTACTGCCCAGGGCTGATCTCCTGGGTGTAGCGAGCAAAAAATTTGGAACTTTTGCATTCTCCTTGTTTGCAAACAGGTCCACTACTGGTTTTCCCCAGTAAGCTACTATGTAGTTGAACACTTCCGGGTGTAGAGACCATTCTTGATTCGACACTCGTTGTCGACTCAAGAAATCGGCAGAGTTGTTGAGCTCCCCTTTCAGGTGAACTGCAGAGATGGATGCCAGATTGGATTCTGCCCATTGAAACATGCGACTGGCCACCAGCATTAGTCGATGACTTTTGGTGCCTCCTTGCTTGTTTATATAAGCTACAGCCGTGATATTGTCTGAACAGACCTGTAGATGATGACCTTGTATTGTATTCTGAAAGAATAACAGAGCCCTGAGGACAGCTGTTAGCTCCTTCCAATTGGACGAGAGAAGCTTCTCCTCTGACGTCCACCTGCCTTGTGCCCAGTCTGAGTTGAGGTGGGCTCCCCAGCCCCAGCTGCTCAAATCCGTAGTTAGTATGGATGTGACAGGAGAGATCCAGAGAACCCCTTTGTTCAAATTCTCTGTCTCTTTCCACCACCAGAGGGAGCGCTTTACTCTGGTGGGGATTGAAATCTCTTCTTCAAGATCACTGTCTTTTAATTGTTCCAACAGAAACCTCTGAAGGTCTCTTTGGTGGAACCTGGCCCATTGTACAGCTGGAATGGCTGCTGTCATCAGTCCTAAGACCGACATCACCTCCCTCACTGTACACTTGGTGCTGCTTTGAAGAAAAGACATTTTCTGGCGCAGATTCAATATTTTTTCCTCCGGCACGACTATCCTCTGCTCTACTGACAGGATCTTGTACCCAAAGTACAAAATTTCCTGTGTTGGGGTAGTCTTGGATTTTTCCAGACTGACTATCCACCCCAACTGCCTCAGGCTGAGCTGTGTCAACTCTAGGTCCCGACGAAGTTGTTTCTCCGAATGGACCGTGAGGAGTAAGTCGTCTAGATATGGACTAATCGTGACTGACTGTAGTCTTAACGGAACTAATGCCTCCCCGAGAACCTTGGTAAAGATTCTCGGGGAGGACGACAGTCCGAAAGGAAGTGCTCTGCACTGGAAATGATAAATTTTGGTGTCTATCTGGATGGCCATCCGAAGAAATTTCTGGCATTCCTTCCTTATTGGGATATGCAGATAGGCGTCCCTTAAATCCAGGGTAGCCATGAACACCTCTTTTTGGAGAAGATTCCTTATCGAGTAAATGGACTCCATCCGGAATTTTTTGTATCGGATGGAGCGGTTCAGAGGTTGGAGGTTCATGATTAGTCTGAACTTCCCGGACGGCTTTTTTACCACAAAAATGTGCGAGTAAAAACCATCCCCCTGTTCCTGAATAGGGACTGGTGTCAATACCTCTTAATCCACCATTTCCCCTATTAACAGAGGTAAGGCCTTGGCCTTTTCTGAGTGTCTAGGAAGCTTTGTCACAAGAAACTTTGAGGGTGGATCGCTGTGAAACTCCAGCGCATACCCTCTTTTTATAATGTTCAAGACAAACTCGTTTGAGGTTATCTTCTCACTGTGGTAGAAAATTCACTAACCTTCCTCCCACCGGAACCCTGATGTCACTGGTGTTTAGGGTTTGAATTGGGGCGGTTAAAAAGTATGCCCCCTTTCCCTTTCCCTTTTTGTCCTGTCCAATGCTTTTTGGGTTTGAACTCCTTCTGACTTGGAGGGTTCCTTTGAGGGACGAAAAATGTATATTTTTTTTCTTCAAAACATTTTTATTGAGTTTTACAAATTCACCAGTAAAACAGAGCATACAATGCAATAATTAAATGCGTGTGAATGCGCTATTCGTATCTCTACACCACTCACAATATATGTTCCTATTCCTAATACTGTGTCATAAAAATAAATTTACGTCATGCAACACTATCCCCTAAACTATTCAAATAGCCATCTTCAGTGTAAAACTCAAAAAATCATAAATCAAAATAAGTGCATATGTACCAATGGCCTTCTACTGCGTATATGTCACACATAAAAACTTGCAACACAGCTAAAACCATATACCAAATTAACAATCATGTGCATAGGCATTTCAGAGTCCCATAGAAAGTGAAAATCCAAAAAATCTTCTATCAATTGCTGTGACTATTCTTATCGTGCTCTTGTGTCTCTTCTATTCCTATGTGACTTGTGACACACCACCACCTTATAGATTGGCCACTCACCAGATGTCTGTTAAATGATGTGCCTTTGGTTCATTCATGGGATAACCACTCCACCTTAATACCGCTCCACCTTAGTATCACTTCTCACCGACTATGCTTTAGTTTTCCTCATGTAGGGTATATAGATAGACGATCATTGCGCAGTGCGTTTAAAACATTTATTAGATAAAATCCCAAAAAAATTTTACACTCACATTTAAAAGTGCCTTCAAGCCGGCACTGAGCAAATCCAGCAGATAAGGACGGGTGTTGAACGGTTCCGTGGTCAACCTGTATGTAGTTGTGTGACCTCCGCGTTCGGCTTGCGCTTCACCCCTCGCTCCCGCTCGTGTTTCCGCCCGCTACGGACGTTTCCGGTCACCTGTTCCGAAAGAACTCCCAGCAGCCTCTAAGCATTTTGCATCATTGTATGCGTCATCAGGAGCTTCCTGATGACGCATACAATGATGTGAAACGCGTAGAGGCTGCTGGGAGTTCTTTCGGAATAGGTGACCGGAAACGTCCGTAGTGGGCGGAAACACGAGCGGGAGCGAGGGGTGAAGCGCAAGCCGAACGCGGAGGTCACACAACTACATACAGGTTGACCATGGAACCGTTCAACACCCGTCCTTATCTGCTGGATTTGCTCAGTGCCGGCTTGAAGGCACTTTTAAATGGGAGTGTAAAATTTTTTGGGGATTTTATCTAATAAATGTTTTTTTTTTAAAATACTTTAATGTTTTTCCCATACAAAGCCAATCCCGTCAATAAGCGAGGACAATACAAATATCATTAACAAAATACGTACTATTACTGATGATCTTCCCCGCCCCCCAGACCCCATACCCACCCCACCCCCGTTCCTGCAGAAGGATCTAAAGGAGACAGAAAGTACATACCAAATCACCTAATCTTGTCTAATTCACCCACCCCTTATGTGGTGTTGATAAATTCCTCCGCATAGCTCCAAGTCTTTTTATACATTTGCCAGCCTTCCCATTTACCCTCCCGTACCACACCCTCCTCAGGTGCCATTCCCCTGCTATCCACACTTTCAACGTTGTACACCTCATTGATACAGCAGAGCCAGTCCCGAATATTTGGGCTAGCTGGGACTAACCATTTTATTGCTATCTGCTTCTTAGCTGCATCCAGCAGTATGGGAACCATAGAGGAACGATAACTCTTCAACGTCTTTGCCGTGCCGTGGAATAGACACACCCATGGATCTTCCGGGATATCTTCCTATGTTATTACCTTAATCAAACTTATAATTTTTCCCCAGAAGATTTTTATGCCGGGACACTCCCACCACATGTGGGCCATAGTACCCACGCAAATACACCCCCTCCAACATAAATTGGATTTAGTATTATCTATTTTACTTAATTTGTCTGGGGTAGCATACCATCTTGTCAAACATTTGTAATGGCTTTCAATTCTCCTAGAATCCAGTGCTGCCAAGTGTACCAATTTCAAAATCTTCTCCATAGTGAATTCACTACATTGTGATCCCAACTCCCTTTCCCACTTTTTGACGTAAGGAGGCACCTCCAGCTCCGACCCCACACCCAGGATCCTATAGATTTGTGAGATAACCCCAGTCGACTGCTCCTTCACACAGAGCCGCTCGAATGGTCTATACTACTCTTCGCCTCTGAGTGGCTTCTGTAATTTTTCGATGAAATGCGAGAGTTGGAGATACCTCCACACGTCTATAGCCCTTAACCCCGGGTCCGACCTTAAATCCTCAAGTGTGCGTAATCTACCATTGTTTAGAAAATTTTTAAGTTGGATTTCCTCATCTTTCAACCAATTCCCTTCCACCTCCCTCCTTCCTGGCTCGAAAAAAAAATTATCTTTCATAAAAATCAGAGGTGAGTTATGTGTCCACTTATTCTGAGTGTGTACTAAATCCCAATATTTAAAAGTGTTACGTGTCAATACCGCTGTGTTTGTGCCTAGTGCTCTATATTTTGGAGGATTCCATATAATCTTACGTAAATCGGTGTTGCTCAAATAGTGTTCTAGATTAACCCATCTCTTTTCCGAATCCTTTTTTGCCCATTCAATAACACGTGACAATGTGACTGCTAAATAATATTTGTTGAAATCCGGTAGGGCCAATCCCCCTTTTTTTTTCCCCCTACTCAAGATTGCATAGGAGATGCGTGTTTTTTTTTCCACCCCAGACAAATTTTGCTATTAATGTCCTTAAAGCTCTGAGATAGTACAAAGGGAGAGGGATAGGCAACATCTGAAATTTAAACAGTATTTTTGGGGTCAGTACCATCTTAACCGCACTAACACGCCCCAGCCAAGAAAGCGGTCTCAGTGCCGATCTTCTTGTTTCCTGCCTGATCTCGTCCAGCAACGGTATGTAATTTTTTAGGTACAGTTCTTTGATGGAATTGGAGAGTTTTATCCCTAAATATTTAATTTCCTTTTTCCAAGGGAATGGGAATACCTGAGCAAGGTGGGCTGCCTCTTGTTTTCCCACACTAATATTCAGGATCTCCGACTTGTTCAAGTTCATTTTAAAATTTGATATTTCCCCGTATCTTCTAAGGATTAGGAGTAAGTTCGGGAGGGCGATTCTAGGGTTGGTAATAAAAAAAATTACATCATCGGCGAACGCCGCGAGTTTATGTTCCTCCATACCCGCCTTTACCCCGTTGCAATCTGGGTTATTGCGGATGGTGGCTAAAAGAGGTTCGAGGGACAGGACAAACAGGAGAGGGGACAGAGGGCACCCCTGCCTGGTGCCGTTTTCCATTTTGAAGGGTTCTGAAAGAACCCCATTGACCCTGACTATGGCCGTGGGATTGCTGTAGAGGGCCTTGACCCAAGAAATATACCTTGGGCCCACCCCCATTACTCCCAGCGTTTTCCACATGAACCCCCAGTCTACCCTGTCAAACGCTTTTTCCACGTCTACTGACAGGAATAGAACTGGGGGTCCCTCACATTTACTTGATTCCAGGAGGAGCGCTGCTCGTACCCAGTTATCTCTGCTCTGTCTCCCGGGTATAAAGCCTGCCTGATCTGCGTGTACCAGGGATGTAATTTTATCCTTCAATCTACTCGCCAGAACCTTTGCATAAAGTTTAACGTCTGCATTCAGCAGCGAGATGGGCCTATAACTGGAACACAGCTTATCGTTTTTTCCTTCTTTTAGTATTAGGGTAATTGAAGCTGACAAAGCCTCTCTCCCCATTTCACAGTTAGCGCCCAACTCGTTCCAGAATTGGCAGAGTCTAGGGACTAGAATGTGTTTCAGTTTATCCAGATATAATGTAGTAAAGCCCTCAGGGCCTGGGCTCTTGCCCTTTGGGGAGGTTTTCAGGGCTACCAAAATTTTTTCCTCTCCTATCGGTCTATCCAGAACCGCTCTCTTCCTCTGTGAGCTCCGCCACTCCTGACCCCCTCAGGAATTCCTCGGCCAACTCCATATGTGTTGCATTGCCTGTTCTGTTTTGACCAATGGAGTAAAGCGCCTCATAGAACTTTTTGAACTCCTTTTGCTATCCCTTTACTGGTCCCGATTAATTCCCCTTTTTTATTCTGTATTTTTCCTATAAAATTCCTATCTTTTTTCTTTCTCATTATTCTAGCTAAATGTTTACTTGACTTGTTTGCCCACAAGTAATTTTCCTTTGTTATCCTATTGAGGGTTCGCTTAGAATCTTGTTCCATGACATCTCTTAGCTCCTCCCTTTTGACCACTAGTTGGTGGAAGACTTCCTGACTCTGTCCCCTCTTCTCCTTGTGTGTCTGCTCTAATAAGAAGATTTCTGTCATCATCCTCTCCCTTTCTTCCTTTCTCTTTTTTTTAATTCCCGCTCCTATGGAAATAAGGACCCCTCTGATGTACGTCTTATGCGCTTCCCATAGAATAGGGGAGGAGACCTCTCCTGTATCATTAGCTTTAAAATAAAAATCAACCTCTTCCTGTATCTTTTCTAATACTTTTGGATCTTTCAACAGGTATTCATCCAGCTTCCACGCATAAGTCCTCTCAGCCCTTTCAGGGAGCCTCATTTTCAAAGTGACTGGTGCGTGGTCTGAAAGAGAAATAATCTCAATTCTAGTTTCCTCTACCCGATCCAAGAGACTATGGTCTACAAAAATATGATCCAGTCTCGAATACGTCCCGTGGACCGGGGAGAAGAAGGTGTAATCTCTATCCTTGGCATGTTGCAGCCGCCATGCGCCTACCAGGCGGCAGTTGAAAACCTGACCAAAGAATGCTATTGGGTTTTTGTTGAGACAATAAATATTTCGCCAGAGTGAATATTTTATTCCCGATGTTGCCCTTCAGAAAAATGAACCGGCCCTCCGGATCTGACATTCTGTCTATTATGGAGAAGTTGGAGGTCTTTGATAGCCCAATTGCCACCCCCTTCGCTCTCCTAATAGGGGAGTCGCTATAGTACCATTCCGGCAAACCTGGGGAAAAAAGCCTAATCCTGGACTCCAATACCAGGTGAGTCTCCTGTAGAAAGACTATATCAGCACCATAGTATTGTAGTTCCTTCAGAATTTTATGTCTTTTTGTAGGTGAATTAAGACCTTTTACATTATACGAGAGAAAAACTTAAGATCAGCCATTTCTTAAGTACTAAACCTTAGCCCCTTCTCCCTGCACTCCTAAGATACACCTTACAGGAACTCCCCCCCCCCCCACCCTTACCATATCCCCGCACCCTCCCGGCTGCATCCCAGCCCCTAGCCCGCTTGTAAGGGATACTCCTGATCCCATACTGCACGCCAGTACTCTAGGGGTGATGCTCCAATGACAGCTCCCAATGCCTCCTCCGTAATAATGATAAGAAAAAAAAATGTACCCTTCTTTTCCTAAGACGGAGGAGGACAAGGAAAACAAAAGAAAAACAAAAAGACCGGCGCCCCGACCGGGACCCCCCCCCCTCGGCCCGCCCCCCACCCACAAGCAGCAAACACTTCATCTACATGTTTAAGTATCCAGAGACCAAAGTCACGTCCTCATTCTTAAGCTCAGCGAGCCATCTGATTGGGGGCGAGGAGTGCGGGGGGCCAGAGAGAAAAAAAAAACCCAGTCCCTCGCCCCCCGCCCCCCAGAAGCACAAACCTGGTCACATAATCAAACACAACTTAAATTAATGTTCATCGTATATCCTATCTCTGGAATTCAGGCATCGGAATCCCCAAGCTAGCGCAAAAGTCCTGCATCTCTTCTGGGAATCTCATCCTATGTGCTCTCCCTTCTTTGACGACTATCAGGGATGTTGGGAACCCCCAGCTGTACTTCAGGTTGGCCCTCCGAAGTAGGTCTAGCAGTGGTCTCATCTGTCTTCTCCGTGCTAAGGTTCCCGCTGAAATGTCCGCAAATATCTGTAAATTTTTGTTTTCATAACAGATTGGGGGTGCACCCCTGAGATTCCTCCATATTTTATCCTTATCCTCGTAAGAATGAAACTTAACGATGACATCTCTTGGGACGTCATGATTTAAGTTAGGGGGTTTCCTCACCCTGTGGACCCGGTCAATCCTTAGGACCTCCTCCTCCCTTCTACCTAGGACAGGGTTAAATATTTTTCTCAGTTTATCCCCTAGGTCCTCATTCAGTTGTTCCGGAATGGATCTAATACGCAGATTTTGTCGCCTGCTCTGGTTTTCCTGCTCTTCTAATTTGTATGCCATCATGCAATTTTCAACCTGCAACTTGCTAATTTGCTCTTGGAGGTCCGAAATCGCTTTTGCTTGTTTTACCGATTCCTCTTCTACTTCTTCTACTCTATGCAGTAACTGGCCCATGTCTGTGCGAACATTCATAATTTCCGTTTTTATAACACTTTCAAGTTTGGCAAACATTTCCAGCATTTCTGTTCTATTCAAACCTAGTTCCATGTTTATTTGCTCTTCCCGGGTACCACTTGCTTCTGCCCCTTCCAGGTTTAATTCCTCCTTGGACCTGTCCCCCTGTCCCCCCTTCTGTTTCTGCTGGTCTTTTTTCTTCTCTTTTGTTCCCGCCTGTTTCATATCCAGTCCTGGGCTCTTTAGGCTTGCTTCTTTAAGATATTTTTGTATGGAGCTAGTATTGAGGCTCTCTCTTGGATTTTTAGGTTCTGTTGTTCTTTGAGACCGCCCTCTCATAGTTCAGCTAAATGACAGCTTTTAATGCCAGACCAGGTACCTCGCAGGGTTTCTCACACCCTGCCTATGATACGGTCACTCTGCGTGTATACACAATATATATTCAAGAGCAAGAAAAAGTCCATGGGGGAACCCCCCTTGCCACCGCGCCTCTTACTGTCCCGTTTTGTCCAACTTTATTGGGTTCCTCCTGTATGAGCTAGGGTTTTCCTGGATTTGATATATACTACTCAACTAGCATCCCACTCATTTTCTTTGTAGGTCCCCCCCCCCATATCCCTCCACCAAGACCAGGAAGGGGGCCCAGGGGCCAACTATGCGTACTGGATACCTGGTTTCTAGCAGATAATACTGCCCAGCACTAAAGTAAAAGGAAAAAATATGACAATTTCCCCAACAGTCCCGAATGATGTAGCCAGAGTTCACTTTTCTCTCGAGCAGATTATGGGTACTATAGGCCGGACCACCACATTTATTCCTTATGGATCTTCACATTTAGGGAGGGAGATTTTCCTACCTTTGCTTCTGGCTCCTGTCCCTCACCTGCAGCGCTGCAGCATATATGTTGGCTTGTTGTTTCTGTCGCAGGGAAGATCCGAGCTCTTGAGACCAGCAAAAAAAAAAAAAGGGGGGTGACTGGGGGGAAGGTGGGACCCAATAGGACCGCCGAGCGTCCTGGACAGCCCGCTATCACTTTCCAACTGCCCACTGCATCGACCTCCTCACTCCCAATCACCGCGCTCTCTCCACTCAGGCTCCCGCCACTTGTCAGCTCCGGTCTGATAATGTCTTCCGCTCTAACCTGAGCACTAGTGCCGGCAGAGCGGGCCGGTGTTTGTCCTGTGTTGCCGCCTGTGGGCACAGGGCGCGGAAGGGGGTCCTGTCTCCCGGGAGGTCATGTGTCCAGTACACGCACTTGCACTGGGAACGCTGCGGTCTCACACACCGCTCGAGCCTCTCTCCCGCCCGGAGCGACTTGCCTCAGGTCCTCACATCGTCGCCATCAGGCCCCTCCCCCTACACGGACGCCCTACGTCACGTCCTCATCCCCTCCCTGATCTAATAAATGTTTTAAACACACTGCGCAATGATCGTCTATCTATATATATTCTACATGAGGAAAACTAAAGCATAGTCGGTGAGAAGTGATACTAAAGGTGGAGCGGTATTAAGGTGGAGTGGTTATCCCATGAATGAACCAAAGGCACATCATGTAACAGACATCTGGTGAGTGGCCAATCTATAAGGTGGTGGTGTGTCACAAGTCACATAGGAATAGAAGAGACACAAGAGCACGATAAGAATACAGTCACAGCAATTGATAGAAGATTTTTTGGATTTTCATTTTCTATGGGACTCTGAAATGCCTATGCACATGATTGTTAATTTGGTATATGGTTTTAGCTGTGTTGCAAGTTTTTATGTGTGACATATACGCAGTAGAAGGCCATTGGTACATATGCACTTACTTTGATTTATGATTTTTTGAGTTTTACACTGAAGATGGCTATTTGAATAGTTTAGGGGATAGTGTTGCATGACGTAAATTATTTTTATGACACAGTATTAGGAATAGGAACATATATTGTGAGTGGTGTAGAGATACGAATAGCGCATTCACACGCATTTAATTTTCACTTTTCCCATTCTAAAGAAGGGGTTTTTTTGAATGCAGCAATTCTGTTACAAACACTGAATGATTTAGAGGTTTTTTGCGCCGGTGACACATACACACGAGTTTATACAATGCAATAAGCAGAGGTACAGGTGATTGATATGTATAAACAAACATTGGCAACAAGGTAATCATACGAGGGAAAGGGGCTAAGCTGACAAACGGTGTCAAGGAATTCTTGGAGAAGCGGGAAAGTGTGGAGGGTACTTCCACCCCGTCAGGGTTCTACCCCCAATCCGTTCACCCCTAACGGGTCCTACGCTGTGAACGGAGCGGGGTGTAAGATGAAACCATTGTTGCGTCCAATGGGGTGACGATGCATCAAGTTTAAGTCCTGGTTCCCGATAACAGGTTAGATTGAGGAGGCGATCTTATTGGTGGAGGTTTGAATGTGCAGCTGAAAGTGGAGCTCACACTTATAAAAGGTACTATGGGGGAATATAGAGTAAGGATACGCACGTGTAGCTACGGAAGTCGAGGCATTGACAGCTTAATGTGGTGAGGGAAGTGTGGTGCGGGGGAGGGAGTAGAGAAAGGGGGGAGATTGGGGATGGCGAATGACTGATGCGGGGGGGGGGGCCCGTGGTGGGAGACAGTTAAGCATTTAGGGTACAAATGTTGACACTGGGGATAAAGCGGTCTGTGTTTGTGATTGCCTGTAGTGTGACCAACAAGCCCAGGTAGTATTATATTTGGTCGGGTTATCGTTAGCTTGGCAGATAAGTTGTTCCATAGCAGCTATTCTGTCTACCCTATGGATCCAGTCTTTCACCGTGGGGGGGGGGGTTCCTCCATAGGAGCGGGGATACATAGATTGGCCGTGTTGGTGAGGTGTAGAGTCAGGGATTTTCTGTAGGAGCTGCAGGGCTTGGTGTTGTGGTGTAGTAGAAAGCTGGCAGGGGAGAAAGTTGGCGTGTACGTGGTGATGTGGGATATCAGTCGGTGAATTTCTGACCAGAATGGTTGTATAAGGGTACATTCCCACCAGATGTGAAGTAGGGTACCGTGGGCTGCATTACATCTCCAGCAGGTCGGAGGGATAGTGGGGTGAAAGTGGTGAACCTTATCCGGCGTTCTATACCATTTTGAGAATAGTTTGTATCTATTTTCCTGAGTGGAAACGTTAATGGAGCCCTTGTGCATGAGGGTGAATATGCGGTCCCACTCAGATGGGGTAAGATCTATGGATAATTCATGCTCCCATCGTCTCACAATTTTGTCATCCTTTACCTTGGTTCGAGAAAACAGGAGGGAGTAGATTGTTGAGATTAGGTGGCCTTGGGGTTGTGTGGAGCAGAGAAGTTCGAGCTGTGTGAGATGCCTATGCCACGGGGGGTTGCGTTGGTGATATTGGAGGAAGTGTCTCAGTTGTAGGTATGGTTGGGCAGTTGTGCCGCTATAGTAGGGTAGGGTAGGAGAATCCCATTCACGAAGAATTCATGAGCCCTGGCTCGAGAAGAGAGTGCGTCAAGGGTCGGATCCTTCGGTTTCAATCCTGGGGGGGGGGTCTGGGTTGTCAACTAGAGGGGTCATTGGGCCAGGTGCGGGGATAAAAGCGAGCTTTTTGCGGACTAGTTTGAAAGTCGATAATGTGGTGCCAATGAGCGGGTGTGTTAGTAAATCTTTGGTTATGTGAGTGTGGTCGATCCAGGGCAAGTCAGCTATGGGGAGGTGCGAAAAGGAGTCCTCAAGCCGGATCCAGTCTTTGGAAGGGCGATGAACATGCCAGTCTACTAGTCTGGTCAGTTGGCAGGCCCAGTGATACTTTTGAAGGTCTGGGAGACCAAGGCCTCCCAGTCATTTGGGTAGAACCAACCTCTCCCAGCTAAGTCGTGGGCGTTTGGCGGCCCACACAAAAGGACCTGCAAATATTTTTATAAGAAGAGAAGGAGGCCGGTATCTTGATCGGTATGGCTTGGAGGAGGTAAAGGAGTCTGGGCAAGATGTTCATTTTGATCACCGCTATTCTACCCATCCAAGAGAAAGAGCCCAGATGCCACTTCTGGGGATCACCCTGGATGGACTGGAGCAGCGGTAAGAAATTTTTGGTGTATAAAACCTTTAAGTTGGTGGTGATTTTGATGCCAAGGTAGGGTATTTCAGAATGTTCCCAAACAAATGGGAAGTTACACTTGCACAGATTGACAGCTTCAATTGGTAGGGTTACATTGAGGGCTTTGGATTTGTCGAAATTGATTTGTAGGTTGGATAAGGATTTGAAAAGGGCGAAGTCAGCAAGAAGGTTGGGGAGGGTCGTGATAGGGTCTGTAAGGAAAATTTTTCTTTTTAATGGGAAAGGTTTTCTTTTTATCCGCTGTTCTTTCCAAGGCGGTATCTAGTTCAGGCCCGAAGACCAAGTCTCCTGTAAAGGGGACACTGCACAGGCGTGTTTTAGACGCCGTGTCTCCCCCCCAAGTTTTCATCCAGACTGACCTCCTGGCTGCAACAGAAAGCACCGCTGTTTTAGCCGTAAATTTGATGGCATCAGTGGAAGCGTCAGAGATAAAACTTGTCGCCTTAAAAAAGCATAGGGAAGGTTTTCAAGAGCTCCCCCCTAGGCGTGCCTGCCTTTAGATGTTCTTCTAGTTGGGCTAACCAGAACTCCAGATTCCTGGCAACACAAGAAGTGGCCAGAGCTGGTTTTTAAACCTGCCATATAAGCATCCCAGGCCCTCTTTAAGACTATGTCTGTTTTCCTGTCCATTGGGTCCTTTAAATGACCCATATCCTCAAAAGCAAGGTCAGACGGTTTTGAGACTTTGGACAGAGGGGCGTCTAGTTCAGGATTTTTATTCCAGACCGCCTCTGGGCTCTCATCAAAGGGGAATCTCCTTTTAAGGGAATTTGGGAAGAAGACCTTTTTATCTGGCTCGGCCCACTCCTTGCGGACAAGGTCAGAAAGCACATTATGTATAGGGAATACCTTAGCTTTCTTTTTCCCCAGAGCCTCATACATTTTATCATGTCTGGTCAATTGAGTTTCTTCCTCATCAATTTCCAACGTATCATAAATAGCGCTCAACAGCTCGTCTACATCCTCCAGAGACAGCTTGTATTTTGCTGCTTTGTTAGCTACAGCCTGATCCTCATCTTGATCTGAGTCTGCGTCAGAGGATTCAGGGCTAACTAACACGGGGCTATGCTCCCTGACTGTATGGGGCTCCCCAGAACTGGGTGTTGTAAGGCATGGTGAGGAGGGAATGGCAGCTGCTTTACTGGTGGAAGCAGACGTGCCTACATCTGCGATTAACTCGCGGGGAGATTTAAAGGTTGATGCCATCTCATCCTTAAAGGAGCCAAGGAATTTCGCCAAGGGAGAGTCTGCCTCTGTTTTAAGTAAGCCTGCAATACACTGCTTGCATAAGGCTTTGTTAGAGCCTGAGGACAACTTATTTCCACAATTAGGGCACTTTTTGCGGCCTGACTTGTCTTCCCTTGGGGCCTCCTTAGCCTGCAATAAAGAATAAACGATCTTTAGCATCAAAATCCCTCTAACTTTTAGTAGAAAACACCCGTGCTGCCACCACTGCTGCATAAACCCAGGACTGTGAGATAACCACCACCATGGGGTACTACCAATCCCAGCCTTACAACAAAACCCCAGAATAAACACAGTAAGGACTTGCCCAGCAGCCTACCTGTGTTTGGCTGGTGCCTGCATCCACCGGAGTGTCCTGGGGATTAGTCTCCATGGTCCCCCTCTCGAGCTCCGGATCCCACCGCTAGTCCGGTATGGCTGGACGCTGGTCGGGATTTGTAGGCCCAGCGTGGGCTTTTCCCTTCCTCTTTGTGCCTTCAGAGACCCGGAACCGGAAGTCTCGGCACACAGCGATGACGCGGTTCTGCCGGAAATGACGCTCGGCGTCTGACTCCCACCGCCCTTACAGCGCGGAGCCGAGATGGAAGAAACCATCTACACAGCTCCTGGGGGGAACAAGCATCAACCTGCCACTGGCTAACTCTGCACCGGAAAGAGGGGGGTAACGGGTCTGCTCCTGTCAGCCGGACGGTACCCGAGCCCAGAAAAAAGGAGGTAGGACTAGTCTGGAGCTGCTGGATAGGACCCGGTCCCCCTGTGCAGCTCCGCTCCCCTCAGGCAGCCCCTGAGAGATAGAGTCCTTTTGACCTGGTTCCTGGCAACATGTTCCTCCGAAGGAGGAAACACAAATGACTGGCCAGGGATCTGAGGGACCGCCTTTTGAACTGTTTTGGCAATGTGTTTCCTGAGTCGATGGGAGGGACTCCATCTCTCAAGGGATGTCCTGGAAGACAACTGGGGAAAGTTTAGCTTTTAGTAAGTAAAAGGAACAGTGTGGGACCTCCAAGACTTGACTATCGAAATTCTAGCCGCTACAAATATGAATGTGACGAGTCTACGCATTGGCTTTGATGCCCCTCCACTGGGCGTCTCAACAGCGCGTGCAGAGGTGATTTAATTAGATTCACTTGCGTGAGGGAGTATATGAGATTGTACGTACGTATCCAAAATCTCCTCACTTTGGGACACGTCCACCAAGTGTGGAACACAGTGCCGTCTGTATTACATCCTATCAAAGAGGTATTAATAAGCGATTTAGATGCGTTCTGTATTATTTTGCTCCATTCTTCCGTATCTAGATCGGTGGCCATGTCTTGCTCCCATTTATGCATATAGAAGAATTTTTGGGTAGACAAAGTCAAAATGTTATAAATAAATCACAGATATATATCTCCTTCTCCCCCATGAAACAAAACCACCCAAGGGTCTTCTATCACCTCTATTTCCGTGATTGTCCTAATTAGAGCGAGAATCTTCTTCCAGAAAATTTATTTTGGGGCAATTTCACCAAAGGTGGCCCATTGTTCCTACTTCTTGGCAGCCTTGCCAGCAGAGTGCCGAAACATTTTTCTGGTATTTGCTTATTATCTCTGGTGTTGCATAGCTTCTACATATGCATTTATAGTTCATTTCTGCAGTTCGTACATCTATTGCTGAGTTAAAGATCATTTTCAAAATTTTACTAATTGTGTTTTTATCTTTCTTTGTGCCCAGTTCCCTCTCCCATTTGCCCATGAATTTCTGTCATCATCAAGATTTTATATAGTTTGGAGATTATATTTCTCGGGTCTTCTATGTCACATAACCTTTCTATCTCTGTCAATTCTTCCCGGACCTAACAGGATGTGGCAATTTGCTCACGAAATGTTTCAATTGTAGGTACCGCCACTCATCCATCCCCCGTGCCACCCTCTCGTGTCTAAGTTGTTGAAGTGTCATCATTTTACCTTCTTTAATAATTTCTCTTAATTGTGTAATCCCCCAGAATGCTTCCTTTCCTCCTACGCTTTCTGTTCCCGGTGCAAAAAATGTATTATCTTTCAGTGCAAGTAAGGGTGAGTTATATTTCCCGTTCACTTTCTTGTAAACCCCATCCCAAATTTTAAAGACATTTCGTGTAATTACGTGAGTGTTATCTAAAATTCTAAAGTGTGGAGGATTCCAAATAATGTTTCCCAAATGTGCTTTACTAAGAGTTTTCTCTATTTTTACCCACCTTTTTTTCATTTTCTCTCTTTGCCCATTCAACCAATCTTGACAGAACTATGGCTTTATAATAGTTCTGGAGATCTGGCATGGCCAGGCCACCATTTATTTTCCTTTGTTTTAGAATCTGGAGACTCTCGGTCTTCTATTTTTCCATATAAAATTCATTATTATCTTTAGCTTTCTTAAGTAGTATAGGGGGAGTGGCACTGCAATCATCTGGAATTGATACATAATTTTAGGGAGTAGGACCATTTTGATGACATTGATGCGGCCTATCCATGAGAGGGGCTTACTGGCGAATCTTTTACAGTCGGATCTGACTGCGTCAAGTAGGGGTAAATAATTTATAGTATATATCTTCTCGATTGAGTTTGCTAGTTTGATTCCCAAGTACCTTAATTCCTTGGTCCACCCAAAGCTGAACTCTTTTCACGTGCTTTACTTCTGCCTTGCTTAGGTTAATGTTTAATATTTCCGACTTTACTAAGTTTATTTCGAAATTAGATACCTCTCCATATTTCCTCAGGGCTTTTACTAGCTTGGGCATAGAAGTCGCTGGGTCCGTTATATAGAACAGCACGTCATCAGCGAATGCTGCGATTTTATGTTCGTCCTCTCCCACCTTAATACCTCTTATGTCGGGGTCTCTACGTATTGTTGCCAGGAGAGGTTCCAAAGTCAGGACAAAGAGCAACGGGGACAAGGGGCACCCCTGTCTCGTGCCATTTTTCATCTCAAATGGTTGGGACATTAAGCCATTAACTCTTATTACGGCGGTAGGGCGATACAGAGTTTTAATCCGTTGGATCATTTTAGGTCCTAATCCCATAGTCTCCAGGGTCTGTATCATAAACCCCCAGTCTACTCTGTTAAAGGCCTTTTTGGCATCAATTGACAGAAGTAGCCCTGGGGGTCCACTCTCCTTTATCTTTTGCAACAGGAGTAGTGTCCTAACCCCGTTGTCTCTCCCTTCTCTTTTAGGGACGAACCCCACCTGGTCTGGGTTAACCAGGGAGTTCATTAGCTCCTTTAGCCTCTCTGCTAGGACCTTCGCATATAGTTTTGTATCAGTATTGAGCAGAGATATAGGGCGGTAACTTGAACATAACGTTTTCTCCTTACCCTCCTTCAGTATGATTGTAATGGAAGCCTTCAAGGCTTCCCTGCTCATCTCATAACTATCTCCCAGCCCATTCATGTAGTGACAACCTTGGGACTAGTATCTCTTTAAATTTTTTGTAATAAAAACAGTGTGAACCCATCCGGGCCAGGACTTTTCCCGGGGGCCGCTCCTGCTAGTGCTTTTCTTATTTCCTCTTCAGAAATTGGCGCTTCCAAGAGTTCCCTGGCCGAGTCTGTAATCTTAGGGAGAGTCGCTTTCTTCAAATAGTTATTGTTTCTCTCCCTCCTGTTATTTAACTGGGTGTCTTGTTTGGAAACTGAATATAACTCCTGGTAATAGTCCTTAAAGATATCCGCTACCTTTCTAGATGAGTATTCCATATGGCCATCTTCAGTCTGGATTTTCTCTATAAAATTTCTAGCTTTCTTCTTTTGTACCATTCTCGCCAGGTGTTTACTTGGTTTATTACCCCATCGATATCTTTACCTTACAATCCTATTGAATGTTACTCTTGATTCCTGCTCCATTGTCGTTTTCAACTCTGCCCTTTTGATTACCACCTGTTGATATATCTCCTGAGAGAGCTGGCCCAGTTGTTTATGTTCTTGTTCCAACCTGGCTAAATCCGCCGTTAGTTTTTGAATTTTCTCTCGTCTCTCTCTTTTCTTCCTCGCCCCCATCTCTATTAGGACCCCTCTTATGTAGGCTTTATGAGCCTCCCACAAGGTGGACCCCGATACTCCCCCAGTATCATTTACTGAGAAGTAATTCTCCAGTTCCTTTCTGATTCTGTCGTGCCCCACATCCTCCCGAATCAATTCCTCATTTAATCGCCACTGTCCTAAGTAGCCCGGTCCTCCACCTATTGTCATTTCCATAGTCAGGGGTGCATGGTCTGAAAAAGTAACATTTCCTATCTTAGAGTCAAAGACCTCATCAATCTTCCTATGTTCCACAAATCCGTAATCAATCCGAGAGTATGGCCCGTGCACAGGGGAGTAAAACGTGTAGTTCCTTTTCCTGGGTGTTGAACTCTCCATATATCTACCAACTGATAGATGGACAGTTTTTGCTTTACCTCCTTCAGTTGTGTGTTGTTCTTCCCCTGGGTTCGGGCCGTACTGTCTAATCCTGGGTCCATACAGAAGTTAAGATCTCCCATCAATATCAAATGTCCTTTCCTAAACTCTATTAATCTCCCCAAGATATTCACAAAATAGTTCATCGAATTTTTATTAGGTGCGTATATAGTAGCCAGTGTATATTCCCCCTCATTCAGTCTGCCTCTAAGAAATAGGTATCTACCTTCCGGGTCCACCAATCTGTCCTCCAGCACAAACCTTGTTCTTTTTGCGAATCCAATAGCTACACCCCGAGCTCTATTTGAAATGGTATCTCCTTGGTACCAAATCGGATATTCACTTGAAAACAATCTTAGTCTAGTCTAGATTCATGTGAAATATATGTGTTTCCTGGAGAAAGACCACTTCAGGCCCTAGTAATTTAAGCTCGTTAAAGATATTTTGTCTTTTATTGGCCATGTTTAGGCCTCTAAAATTATACGTTGTAAATTTTATTGTGGTCATTGCTATCTTTCTACACTCCTATGTGTGCCCTTTTCCTTACACTTTGGAAAGATACCCCACTTTCTTAGTATTGTGGCTGGGATGTGCCCCCTTCCCTTGCCCCCCCCCTCCTCCCCCCACTCCCCTATCCCCCCTCTCCCCATTTGGTCCCCGCTGGACCCTTAGACCTTTGAGGGTCGCGCACATCGTGGCCCTCTTAGTCTCCACCTCCAAAAGGTGGAGCTCTTGGTGTGTCCTCCCCCCGGTCCCCGTTGCCCCAGTGACCGGGTGGGCTAGCCGTCTCCTGGTAGCGCTTCTATCTTTACTGTTTTCTTCTCGTCATACTGTCCCTTCCCCCCCCCCCCACCCAGGACCCTCCCTGCCCCCATGGCATTTTACACCAACCCCGCTCCTAGTTCTACCCACTGTTCATTGGACCAGTCCAACAGCGGGGGGGACCTCCAAGCCTAGTTTCCAGCAGAATTCCTCTAATTCTCCCGGAAATCTTAGCCTGGCTGTTTTACCGTCTTTACTTCCTAACAGGCAGGCCGGGAATCTCCATGAATATTTTACATTTAGTTTTGTCATTTGTTCCAAGAGGGGCTTAAGGTGACGTCTTCTCGCCAATGTGTCTTTGGTTAAATCAGCAAATACTTGGATCCTTGCCCCCTCATATTGAAGCGGGGTTTTCCCTCTTAATTTTACCCATATGTTTTCCTTGCCCTCGTAAAATCTAAACCTCGCTATTATGTCTCGACTTCTTTCTGTTCGTCTAGTGTCAAATCTTCCTATCCGGTGTACCCGCTTGATTTTTGGGAAATCTTCTCCTCCCAGTTCCAAGAGGGGGCTGAAAATTGCCGCTATGGTCTTCCTCAAATCCTCTCCCCTAGTTTCCGGGACCCCTCGGATTCTCAGATTTTGTCTGCGGTTTCTATTTTCTTGGTCTTCTAACCTATAGCATATTTTTATTTGGTTTTGTTGGATAATTTTAACTTGTTCTTTTAATTCAGAAAGTTCCCGCTCCTGTTTATCCATTATGTCTTCTGTTCTCTCAACTCTAGCCAATAGATTACCTAGGTCTGTCCTCAACATGCTTATCTCCAATTTAATTGAGGTTTCAAGTGACGAACATTTCTGAAATTTCGATTTTCGAGGGGAATTGAGTCTCCTGCCTATGTTCTTCCAGTCTGGTTGTTTCGGTTGATGACCCATCTCTGGAATGGTCGGGGGTCTGATCCCCCTTCCCATTCAGTCTCTTTTTATCTGCCATGGTTGACGTTTGGGTCTCCAGATGGGTGCTCCCCAGGCTCCCCCCCCCCCCGGGCCAGGTATTGCTTAATTGTGCTCCCAGTAGTGTTATCTTTTGGTGTCTTAGGTGCCCCCCCTTCCCAGCTTTGGACGCAGCTCTACTCATAATGTTTTCCGTGGCCTGGGAATGGTAGATTTTTTATCGCTGAGGCTTAGGGGGATACGTGACTTTAAAAAATCATAAGCTTGACTTATTTAATGTTCTCAGAGCTGTCCACTTTAATGCACCTTTGTCCCCCTACTGCCTTTATGGGTGTCTTAATTCCAGAGTATACTGCACCAATTCTATTCCTCCTTATTCCTGCCTGATGAGGGGAAAAATAGGTGTCCTGCTTTCATACTCTGTTGTATAAGAAAAGGACTCTCACTGTCGCTCCCAACTTCACCTCTTTACCTTTCTATCGACAGTTTAATACTCCACAATTCCCACCATAAAGTTGTTGCCAGTAAAGTGGTGTTACCACAGATAAATGTGAGTATTTCAGGTGTAGCAGTAGTGTGGCAATAACAGTGATAGCAGTAATGTACAATAGTGTAGTAGCCGTATAACATTAGTGCACAGCGTCTCATCCCACAGCTTACACAATATCACTCGTACCTTCTACTGAGAGTCTTCCGTTTTACAGAGAGTTCCTGTTTTTCTCTTATCTCTATGGCTGAAAGCAGATAGCGGCTCTTACCACAGACCCTCCACTGTAGCACTTTTGCCTTCTGGTATAGCTGTCAGGTCTCCGCTCCGGGCGGACCTCGAATCCTCGTGCACTGCTGGCTCCGTTATATGGCTCTGCGGGACGAGGCGTTCCCGATCGGGTCTTCACTATCTCGCTGCCTGAGCCCAGGGGGGAGGAGAGGGAGAGGGTGTAGGGGACAGCGGAGGGGAGGTCGAGGCCGTTGTTGAGGCCGTTACACCCGCTGAGTCGCCCGTGCTAAACCCGGTTCGCATCGGGCTCCGGGGTGTCTGACCGCAACAATGGTCTCGCAGCACGGCTCTCCTTTCCCTAACCACCCCATCCACTAGCCTTGCCGCGCGAGAGGACGCCAGCCAGCTGACACACCTCTAGCTCCTCCCTTCCCGTCCGACGTCTCACGTCATGACCCAACCCCCCTTCATCGCCAATCGACCCTGGGGTCTTTTAAACCCAGACGGCTGAGGCCGTCGATACCGCTTAGGGGAAAAAGCACTAGGTCCTGGAGCATTGGGAATTTTATAAGAGGGTTGCTTCCCCTTCTTTTTAATAGGGAGTAGGGCACTCTTTCCTCCAGAGATCTTTTGGATATATTTATCCAGATCCTCGCCAAACAAGCGTTCTCCATGGAATGGAAAAGCTGCGAGTAGCCTTTTGCATGGCGTCTCAGCAGACCAGTTCTTTAGCGACAAGACTCTGCGCATATGGATTGACAGTAACGCAAAACGAGACATCTGCTGGATTGAGTCCTTCAATGCATCCACTGCGAAACAAAGCATGAGGAATCTCAGACAATTCCTCGGCGGATTCCTCCTGGCAAGGTAGGTTCTTCACCAACCTTTTAGGGATTGGCAGATCCCAATAGTTGCAACTGCTGGCTGAACTGCTGCACCAGCCACCGAAAAGGAGGCTTTTAGTAAGGACTCTAGCTTTTTATCAGCCGGATCCTTAAATTCCTGGGCATTATCCACTGGGCAGGTTAAAAACTTTTACTTACTGAAGAAATGGCAGCGTCCACGAAAGGTGTCCCCCATTTTTCCCTGAACTTCTCCTCCATAGGATATAAGATAGAAAACCTTTTTTGGAGGCAAGTATATCCGGTCAGGGTGATCCCAGTCCGCGTAAACCACCTGCTCCAGCAATGGATGCAAAGGGAATGCTTGGGAAATTTGCTGAGGTCGCACAGATCCCAAAGTAGAACAGGAGAGTTCAGACTCCTGAACTGGGAGTAACTTAAACCCAATTCGTACCATCTCAGTGAGAGAGTGGATAAACAATTTTTGGGAATGGGAGGCTGAAGCCGAAGATTCTTCAGCCTCTCCTTCCTCCTGATCTTTTATGACCACCTCCTCCAAATCCTCCGTCCACTCTGGTTCCAGATCACCTAGACCCATCTGGCTATAGGAGTCCTGGTGCTCTAGTGACTCTCCACTTGGCCCAGGCTCAGGGGTGGGAGATCTATTACGCTTCCTCCCCCCCTGTGTTACAGAGGCAATCATGCCAGCTATTTTGCCTTCAAGGCCCACTAAGGAAGATGCCAAATCATCCTTTGTAACATAAGCCGAGGCAGGTATATTGGTAGTGGCCACTATGCCTGACAAATGCAATGGCTCAGCCAGGCCAGATGCCGCAGGTCTTTCGGGAGAAACTGAGGCTGCATCAGCATGGGATTGGTCACCTGTTTTTAAAGGAGGTACTCTTACCCCTGTGCTTGCCTTGTTCCCTATACCTAGTTTTCTGGAAGACACTGCTTACATACGAGGAAAAAAAAAAAAAAAAAAAAAAGTACTCCCACAAACTATAACCAGCCTTCAACCTGTCACAACTGTGTCCAAAACCTCCAGACTCACGTGCCCAAATATCGCTCTGTGCTGTCCACGCGCACGCCAGGAGCTCCATCCTTATAAAGCCTTAGCCTGAGAGTGAGAGTGAGCGCGCGCCCACGTGATCAGCGGTATGCCCGCTGCACGGCGCATGCGGCGCATCTGTGACACGCACACCAACAGTGCGCACACACACGCTCAAATGCGCGCCATACCAGCCATCTGTAATCCCAGACACAATGTTAAGGTTTAGCAGCAGGTTATATATATATATATATATATATATATATATATATATATACAAACACACACTATATATATATATATATATATATATATATATATATATATATATATATATATATATATCCATCCAAAGGGAGTACTCACCGTCCCAAGCAGCAGGGCCCAATCTTCCCCCATCACGGCGGGTAGCGCCTCTGAGGACCTTCAAGGACCGGGTCCCCAATTTCTTAGGGTCCACACCCCTGGACCTGTAAAGCACCCTTTCTGGTTTACCTTGGGCAAGTTTGACCAGGAATACCAACTTAACAAGGGTCCAGCGCCTATATAGGACACGTTACAAGCAAAACCTCGCTCTTGAACCGAGGGTCGGGTACCATCCACTTTAGCTTTTATTATGCCATCCGAATGGATCCGATTAGAACGTCCTCACTGGGACATCATTGAAGAATTTTGAAGAGCTTCAACAGCCATGACCATCACCTTCAAGACACTGGCGAAAAAACTGAGGTACTTCCGGCATAGGAGGGGTTATATGGGAGGAACCGTCTTACTATTGGTTGCCAGTGTCCAATCACCTAAAGGTAACATATAACCCAAATAGTCATTATTATGGTGCTCTGTGTCCCGTGATGTACGATAAAGAAAAAAGGACGCAAATTTCATTAGGGTACAGTGTGGCATGACTGAGTAATTGTCATTCAAAGTGTGAGAGCACTGAAAATTGGTCTGGGCAGTAAAGGGGGTGAAAGTGCCCTGTAGGCAAGTGGTTAAAGTGAGCTAGTACCACAGTAATGTAAAAATATAAATTTTTATTGAAAACAATATACAGTACAAAAGGTTCAAACGCCATAATATAACCGTACAAGAGCTTGTGCTATGAAATCAGTTGTGATCAGCCAACATGTTTTGCATATTTTGCTTCATCAGGGCATTATAGAAATCACAGATTTCATCTAAATTATATACAAAACATAAATCATTAAAGTGGTTATAGATATCAGGTGCATTTGAAAGACAATAATTCATTATGTAGGTAAAAAATAGGTACAAGGTAACAGGATTAAGCTCACCTGGTCTATTACAGACAGGAGGGCCACTGAATACTCATTCCTACAGCCACATGTCTCTCTAGGGGTCACCTGGAGCAGGTGGACCCATGGATGCCAGATCCTAATGGGTGATGCCGATGGGGGAACTGGACCGTGTAAAACAACAGGTGATGGTCTGGCAATATTAAAGAAATTTATAGTAATGAGAATGATGGTAATAACAATGGAATGGGGTCACAAAAATATATAAGATAATGCCAATTATAATAATAATAATAATAATAATTAGCAGTAGGGTAAGGAGAAAATCCATAAAAAGGGCTCCTCCTGCTGGGGCAAAATAGTATAGCCGAAGTTGACCTGGATAAAAGGTCAATGTTAGGTACCTATGACGACAACAGTAAATCTAGTAATAAGAAAATAGTGATCGAATAGAATAAATAGTAGCGAAACGGTTATATGCTATTGTGGGCCAGATATCAAAACGTCTCATAAAAAAGGGTTTTTTAGCATGAATACCACAAAAAAAAGGTTAAGTAGTCTATGTAGTGAGACAATATATATTGTGTATCACTGTACGGTGGGATAACATGATATCCCACTGCATCATAATAGTAGATATTCATCTAAAACAAGCAGCCAGCTTCAAACTACAAACAGGTGACCAGAAGGTCCCTTAAATTGGTATAACGAATCTTACCTTGTAACGGTGTATGCACAGGCTGCCGAATCCTGCTACGAGCAGTGGCAGTCCAAGAACTCTGGTCCCGATTGAGGAGTGCGTCTGTCAGACAGCACGCCGGCACCGCCATCTTAAGTTTGCACGGTCCTACCGGAAGTGAAAGGTTTGCGAGCGACCTCTGGCATCACTTCCGGTCCGGACGTCCCTACAGAGGTGCGCTCGCACTAGCGGGATGTGCGCGTACACTGCCCATACCACGCTAGGAGGCGTGGATAGTGTTCAAGGGCGGAAGGAAGACTCCACACTCTTGAGCAGGGACGTCCGAAATCCCCCACCTATGGCTATATGCAAGTGGGCCACAGATCAGCATCGGCGTGGAAGAGTCAGTCAGTGGACCCCAGGAAACAATAAGGGAATGTCAACACATAATCAAAAAAGAAAAAAAAAAAAAAATTATATATATATATATATATATATATATATATATATATATATATATATATACATACATATATACATACATATATACATACATATATACATATATACATATATACATATATATATATACATATACATATATACATATATATATATACATATATACATATATATGTACATATATACATATATACATATATATATATATATACACACATATATACACACACACACACACACACATATATATACAGTGGCTTGCGAAAGTATTCGCCCCCCTTGAACTTTTCACATTTCAGGCTTCAAACATAAAGATATAAAATTTTAATTTTTTGTGAAGAATCACCAACAAGTGGGACACAATTGTGAAGTGGAACGAAATCTATTGGATATTTTAAACTTTTTTAGCAATTAAAAAACTGAAAAGTGGTGCGTGCAAAATTATTCGGCCCCTTTACTTTCAGTGCAGAAAACTCACTCCAGAAGTTCAGCGAGGATCTCTGAATGATCCAATGTTGTCCTAAATGACTGATGGTGATAAATAGAATCCACCTGTGTGTAATCAAGTCTCTGTATAAATGCACCTGCTCTGTGATAGTCTCAGGGTTCTGTTGAAAGCGCAGAGAGCATCATGAAGACCAAGGAACACACCAGGCAGGTCCGTAATACTGTTGTGGAGAAGTTTAAAGCCGGATTTGGATACAAAAAGATTTCCCAAGCTTTAAACATCCCAAGGAGCACTGTGCAAGCGATCATTTTGAAATGGGAGTATCAGACCACTGCAAATCTACCAAAGACCTGGCTGTCCCTCTAAACTTTCAGCTCAGACAAGGAGAAGACTGATCAGAGATGCAGCCAAGAGGCCCATGATCACTCTGGATGAACTGCAGAGAACTACAGCTGAGGTGGGAGAGTCTGCCCATAGGACAACAATCAGTCGTACACTGCACAAATCTGGCCTTTTTGGAAGAGTGGCAAGAAGAAAGCCATTTCTCAAAGATATCCATAAAAAGTCTCGTCTAAAGTTTGCCACAAGCCACCTGGGAGACACACCAAACATGTGGAAGAAGGTGCTCTGGTCCGATGAAACCCAAAATCGAACTTTTTGGCCACAATGCAAAACGATATGTTTGGTGTAAAAGCAACACTGCTCATCACACTCAACACACCATCCCCACCGTGAAACATGGTGGTGGCAGCATCATGGTTTGGGCCTCCTTTTCTTCAGCAGGGACAGGGAGGATGGTTTAAATTGAGGGGAAGATGGATGCAGCCAAATACAGGACCATTCTGGATGAAAACCTGTTGGAGTCTGCAAAAGACCTGAAACTGGGACGGAGATTTATCTTCCAACAAGACAATTATCCCAAACATACAGCAAAATCTACAAAGGAATGGTTCACAAATAAACGTATCCAGGTGTTAGAATGGCCAAGTCAAAGTCCAGGCCTGAATCCAATCGAGAATCTGTGGAAAGAGCTGAAAACTGCTGTTCACAAACGCTCTCCATCCAACCTCACTGAGCTCGAGCTGTTTTGCAAGGAAGAATGGGCAAGAATTAGTCTCTCGATGTGCAAAACTGATAGACATACCCCAAGCGACTTGCAGCTGTAATCGCAGCAAAAGGTGGCTCTACAAAGTATTAACGCAAGGGGGCCGAATAATTTTGCACGCCCCACCTTTCATTTTTTTATTAGTTAAAAAAAGTTTCAAAAATCCTAAAGATTGCTGGTTCGAAAGAAGTTTATATCCACTCCGGGTCCGGTTTGTTGCGTTTTCCGTAAGATAAAGGACATAGTGGCTTGGATACCAGCCAGGTACAGCCTGATAGGGGTATGAGGGAGAGCCAGCTGTGTGTGGCAATAAGATATAAAGGCTAGGACATGAGTGACGTCATCTACTGTGGTTCCGGGACAAGTGGCAAGGAACCTACGGTAGGTGTTCCAGGCCGTGGGATAAGCCTTTAGTGTGTTGCTAGACAGTGAGTGGTTGATGAGCCGGGTTGCATTGGCAAGGTGTGGCTTCAATCCATTGTTAGTTAAGACCAAGGTGGGATAGGAGTGGATGATGGGTCGGCTCCGGGTTCCTGCTGGAAGAATGAGACAAAATTGGAGCTGGACAGTGCATCGGCTGCGGTATTGCACTTGCCAGGGATATGCTTACAGTAACTGTTAAATTTGGTGATGTAGTGACAATTGCAGCAGACTGCACAGGAAGGACATGACGGGGAGCGACTTGGATCTACCCTTATTAATGATGTCAGCTGTAACCTGGTAGTCTGTGGTGAAGAGCTCTGTCTGATCTGTCCACGTGTGGCCCCAGACTTGGGCTGCTGCCATGATGGGGTACAGCTCGAACAATGACGAAGATCGAGGGAAACCAGGAATCAGGCAAACCAGTGATGGCCAAAAATTGCAGCAAAGCCAGTGGAGGCTGCAGCATCTGTGACTACCTGGGGCGACTGAGCTGATACTGAGGGAAAAACATTGATATGTCGTTCCAGTTGAAGAGGAACTCGTCCCACATAGCCAAGTCTGCTATTGCTGCTGGGTCTAGTCTGAGGACTTGGTCGGGTCCTGCACTCGGGCAAGAAAGACTAAGAGCCTTGAGATGAACGACCGCCCCTGAGGAATTGTTCTCATAGCGAAATTGAGCATCCCTATCAAGGACTGCAGCTGTCTTTTAGTACATTCCTGCGACCGGGTAAACTCCTGAATGACCAACCCAACACAAGCTAATTTGTCAGAAGGCAGGCTAGGCTGCATGGCGTGCGTATCCAGGACGATGCCTGAGAAACTTATGAAATGTGTTGGGCCTTCCACTATGTGTTCATTGAGATTGTTGAACACCTTTCTTAGATTGTCTAGATCTACCGGGGGGTATGTCTAGGTGTTCGATAAGCAGAAAATCGATAATGGATAACCCTGTTACACTGGGCCTGGTGTGACAGGTTCAAGTGAGGGATAGGGCAAAACCGTCAGCTTTGTGGGCGAAGTGGCAACAAAAGAGTTCCGTGTCTGTGAGGCTCCAGTCAGAGCTTATCTGGAACTGGGCAAGTCTCGCTGCTGCTTTGGCTGAAAATGACCGATGGTCGTAGACGGCAAAACCTCCATATTTGTAAGCAAGATCTGTCACTGCATGAAGGTATAAGTCCCGCTCCTCCCTCCTGCTGAGGGTGGCTGAACAAAGTACATCTCTGAACATCCGGAAGGCCAGGGCGAACTCAGTGGCTGACAGCTTACGACTGAGGCTGGGGTCTCTCGACTTGACAACCACTGAGACATCCCCCCCAGGCGTATGATTTGTTGTCAGCTAAGTCATGGACTGAGATGAGCAGGGATGCCAATTGACGTCTTTGCCCTCCAATATATCCTCCCTGATGCTGGTTGGGACATGATGAACGGGGAGGATGATAGGTGCAGAGCCTGGTGTACCTGCAGAAGGAGAAGCTGTCATCGGGACCATGACCAGGTCCGGGAGGGCCATGGATGGGCGAACTTTCAAAGGTGTGACTCTGGTCTGGATGTCCGAACTGTTGCGGCTAAGGGGGAGACCAAAGAGTGCAGCTAGGCCCCGTGGATAGATTGTAGGGATGCCTGTTGGGCCCAGCTGCAGCTGGAGGCGGGAAGAGGAGCCTGAAAAGCTTTGCCTTCCTGGCCGTTAGCAGGAAAGGGAACATCCCTGCGACTCAGCTATGAGTTTGGGGGATGTTCCGTCCCCTGAGGGACTGCAGGCAGCCACGCTCTGAGCCGCTTGGGGGGGGGGGGGTAACAGAGGGGCGGGTGTGAAGTCCTTGCTGCCAGAAGACAAAAAGGGGGCTGGGTGCTCATATTTAAGAGGAGTCATAGCCATAGGATAGAGAGCGGAGTGGTAAAGAGAAAACTCAGAGAGGAGGAAAAAGGAAGAAGTACAGAAAAAGGAATGATAGGCATAGACAGGAGCTGACAGAGTTCTGTTGTGCAGAACTTATGTTGAGTGGAAATTTAGAAAACTCAGAAGAGTGCGTGGCGACCGAGGTGGGCCAGGAGGTGACTGGCCAGATAACCGATAGCTCGGGTGCCTGTCTGTGGCAAGCACAAACCTGAAGACCAGAACCCCAGGGCGTACTGGGGCGAGAAGTAGAAGTCTGGTACGGCCTACGTAGGAATGTTGCGGTCTGTAGGGGGTGACGCGTGCTCAGCCTGCTAACACTTGCACTGCCAGCAAGTCTACTGTTAAGCGACCTTGTCTGCGAGGTGAAGGGTCGCCCTTCGAAAACAGAGTGTCATGTATAGACATATGTGACAGAACTAACGCCTGGAGATCACGTCCAATGATGTATGTGAAGTAACGGTATAGTGAAAGGGTGCTGCATAATGATGTGATCGAAAAGCCCATGAACTAAGCCCTGACTGACGCTCTAGTAGCGAGGTCCTGGTTATGATCGAAACTTGGTCGACCGGGAACACCTGCAGTAGGGGTGACATGAGTGCAACAAGATTTCTTTACTTTTTTTTTTTCTTTTTTTTTTTTATGTGCCCCCCTTGTATCCCTTTTTTTACCTGGGAAATAACGTCCAACCTGGTACAGGATGGAACCTGAACTCGACTGACCTGAGGGAGAAAAGATAGACGAAAACGATGAGTGGCTCGTATGAATGCCACTGGAGACGAGTGACCGATTAAGTGCCACTAAAAAATGAAGTGGGCTGTATGAGCACCACTGAGTGTGCTTGCAGGGATTGCAAGGAGTATATGTTGAGATGCATGTTTGCAGCGATTGCAAATGGTTATATGCTGAGATGCGTGTTTTTGCAGCGATTGCATGGAGTATATACTGAGATGCGTGTTTTGCAGTAATTGCAAAAATGGGTAAATGCTGAGATGCGTGTTTTGTAGCGATTGCAAGGAGTTTATACTTAGATGCGTGTTTTGCAGTGATTGCAAAAATGGGTAAATGCTGAGATGCATGTTTTGCAGCAATTGCAAGTGGGTAAACACTAAGATGCGTTGCGTTGCAATTGCAAGGAGTTTATACTGAGATGCATGTTTTGCAGTGATTGTATACGGGTAAATGGTAAGATGCGTGTATTTGTAGCAAATGCAAGGAGTTTGTACTGAGATGCATATTTTACAGAGATTGCAAAATGGGTATATGCCGAGATGCGTGTTTTTTAGCAGCAAATGCAAGGAGTTATGATGAGATGCGTGTCTTGCAGCGATTGCAAGGAGTTATGATGAGATGCGTGTCTTGCAGCGATTGCAAAATGGGTATATGCTGAGATGTGTGTATTTGCAGCAATTGCAAGGAGTTTGTACTGAGATGCATGTTTTTTGCAGCGATTGCAAGGAGTTATCATGAGATGCGTATCTTGCAGCGATTGCAAGGAGTTTATACTGAGATGCATGTTGCAGCAATTGCAAAAATGGGTAAATGTTGAAATGCGTGATCTTGCAATGATTGCAAGGAGATTATACTGAGATGCATGTTTTTGCAGCGATTGCAAATGGGTAAATGTTGAGATACGTGTTCTTGCAGCGATTGCAAGGAGTTTATACTGAGATGCATGTTGCAGTGATTGCAAATGGGTAAATGTTGAGATGCGTGTTCTTGCAGCGATTGCAAGGAGTTTATACTGAGATGCATGTTGCAGTGATTGCAAATGGGCAGGGTTCGACAAACCCCGGGCGCCAGGTCGCATTTGCGACTAGAATTAGCGACCTGGCGCCTGGGGCAGCACAGCTGGGGTATCCTGTGTCCGTTCGACACCCCCCCCCCCTCCCGACGCGATCGCGATGGGCCGCGCCGGTAATTGAGGCCGCGGCTTTGCGGCCTACTGCAGTCGTATGGTTCCTTCTGCAATCAGGCGCCCTCTGGTGGTGGCCGTTGGTATGACAAGACATCCACCAATGCTAATGAAGCTTTCCCTACCTGTTTTCACTGCCCGCTCATCTCCTTCCCTTTACTTAGAACCCCCAAACATTATATATATTTTTTATTCTAACACCCTAGAGAATAAAATGGCGGTCATTGCAATACTTTCTGTCACACCGTATTTGCGCAGCGGACTTACAAGCGCACTTTTTTGGGAAAAAATACTTTTTTTAATTAAAAAATAAGAAAACAGTAAAGTTAGCCCATTTTTTTTTATATTGTGAAAGATAATGTTACGCCGAGTAAATTGATTCCCAACATGTCACGCTTCAAAATTTCGTTCGCTCGTGGAATGGCGACAAACTTTTACCCTGTAAAATCTCCATAGGCGACGTTTAAAAAATTCTACAGGTTGCATGTTTTAAGTTACAGAGAAGGTCTAGGACTAGAATTATTGCTCTCGCTCTAACGATTGTGGCGATACCTCACGTGTGGTTTGAACACCGCTTTCATATGCGGGCGCTACTCACATATGCGTTCGCTTCTGCAAGCGAGCTCAGCGGGACGGGGCGCGTTTAAAAAAATTATTTTTTTTTCTTATATGTTTTACTTTTTATTTTTACACTGTTTTTTTAAAAAAAATAAAAATGGTTTCACTTTTATTTCTATTACAAGGGATGGGGCACATTTAATTTTTTTTTTTTCTTATTTATTTTAACTTTTATTTTTTAACTGTTCTTTTTTTAAAAAAAAAAAAGTCACTTTTATTCCTATTACAAGGAATGTAAATATCCCTTGTAATAGAAAAAAAGCATGACAGGACCTCTTAAATGTGAGATCTGGGGTCAAAAAGACTTCACATCTCATATATACACTAAAATGCATTAAAAAAAAAAAATTGTCATTTGAAAAAAATACTAATAAAATGTCCCTTTTAAGAGCTATGGGTGGAAGTGATGATTTGACGTCGCTTCTGCCCTGCAATGACTTGGAGATGGGCGGGGGGGCCATCTTCCTCTCACTTGTCTCCATGTCAGGCCAGGGACAGATCCGGATCGCCTCCGCCGTTACCGACTGCCACGGTAAGCGGTGAAGGGCACCGGAGCGCGGCGGTAGGGGGGGGCCCTCTCCTGCCGCCGATAAAAGTGATCTCGCTGCGAATCTGCTGCAGAGACCACTTTTATCTGAAAGAGAACCGCCGGCTCTTGAAGAGGATACCGGGGTTATGGTAGCTAGCTGCTACCATAACAACGGTATTTCTCTTCAAAGACAGGACGTATATAGTCGTCCTGCGGGAAGGAAGTGGTTAATTAAAATGAATTTATTATTTGTCATCTCCCTGCTTGGCCCCTTTCACATGGGCTGGCTGATCAGGTTCGCCTGTCAGTTTTTCAGGCGGACCTGATTGGATCCTTAGCGGGAATATGGTGGTCTTGTGTCCCTGCATGGCAGGAAATAAAAGCAGTCACATTCGTTCTAGTCGTCTCTGTGTAAATTTAAGATTGGTTAATTTTTATATTGAAAATAAAGCTGTCGGTCGTTTAAAAAAAAAAAAAAAAACCTGGCTCCTAACTTTTTTAGCTGGCTCCTAGATTCCAAGCAAATTTGTCAAGCCCTGGCAAATGGGTATATGCTGAGATGCATGTTTTGCAGCGATTGCAAGGAGTTATGATGAGATGCGTAGCTTGCAGCGATTGCAAGAAAGGTCACCTACTGATAGGCAAAAAAGAAAAAGGATAGCAGAAATTGTATATGTAGGAAGGAACTGCGAAGTGGCATACGTAACGAATCGTAGATTTGTTATAGGGACTGTTACGTATTGGTGTGTGGGATACTCGTGACGCGAACCGTTGTGCCGCTTGTGCGACTAGGTTCAGAGTGGACTGTGATGCATGTAGCTGCTGAGATGATGTGAATCGGACAAAAAATAAATAAATAATGAATCGTAGGGTATGGTAAGAACCACTACAAATTGGTGTGCAGGATAAGACCGATGCAAACCGTTGTGCCGCCGAGGCAACTAGGCTTGAATCTGACTGCGATTCATATGACATGAAAGCAATACGAAACAGTCAGTAGAAAATTACATAAACGACGAACCATTGGTGGGGTACAACAGGGACTAATAAGAATCAGTGAGCGGGATGCATCCGATGCGACTAGGTTCGAATCTGATTGTAGCAGGTATGCAATATGAATCGGTTGTAAAGAGATGGCACTGGTACAAATCGGTTGTAAGATGTATGAAGTGAATCCAAAACTAATCGGTTGCAGCATGTATACCACACCTTACTTCTAAAACCGAACACATACCAACCACCCAGGCTAATCAAAGTGCAGACAAGGCCCCATGTGGGTCTAATTAACACCTCAATCAGACACAGAACCCATGCAAATAATACATGCTGATCTCCAAATGGATGAGACGGCAACCCCATAGACAGTGAATCCTATGAGAAAATGAAGCCTGTATCGAGTGATATCAGAGAACAACCGACAATGGCTCAGAGGCTTGGATCTACAAACGAATCGTATGTTTGTGGATAGGATGACAAGTAAGGCAGAGCGAGCCTGCAAATCTAAGTTTGCAGGTATAGGAAACATATCCAATGGTAACATTGCTTATGAACAAAAAGGTTTGAACCCTACCTGCAACAGCAAGCGAGAACCGCCGACGAAGACGCCGCAACCCACTTGTAATCGAACGCACAGACTTATGAACACAAGGTAAGCTGGGAAGAGTCAGCACAGTGACATGTAGTATCGTGCACTGAAACTGACAAAGAGGAAGGGGAAGTGGTCAGCTTAAATACCCTCCGGGCTCCTCCCATAAATTCAGGCCAGCACACTGGCCTTCTAATATATATATATATATATATCTTTTTTGATTATGTGTTGACATTCCCTTATTGTTGTTTCCAGGGGACCACTGACTCTTCCATGCCGATGCTGATCTGTGGCCCACCTGGTTTGCATATAGCCATAGATGGGGCATTTCGGACGTCCCTGCTCAAGAGGGAGGAGTCTTCCTTCCACCCTTGAACACCATCCACGCCTCCTAGCATGGTATGGGCAGTGTATGCGCACATCCCGCTAGTGCGCACGCACCTCTGCAGGGACGTCCGGACCAGAAGTGATGCCAGAGGTCGCTCGCGACCTTTCACTTCCGGTAGGACCGTGCAAACTTAAGATGGCGGCGCCGGCATGCTGTCTGACAGACGCACCCCGCACTCCTCAATCGGGACCAGAGTTCTCGGACTGCCACTGTACGTAGCAGGATTCGGCAGCCTGTGCATACACCGTTACAAGGTAAGATTCGTTATACCTACTAAGGGACCTTCTGGTTGCCTGTTTGTATTTTGAAGCTGGCTGCTCGTTTTAGACGAATATCTACTATTATGTTGTGGTGGGATATCATGTTATCCCACCGT
The DNA here is from genome assembly GCA_037952835.1 of Lithobates septentrionalis. Lineage (NCBI taxonomy): Eukaryota > Metazoa > Chordata > Amphibia > Anura > Ranidae > Lithobates > Lithobates septentrionalis. Next base: position 116,641 of record JBBDGP010001032.1, read on the forward strand.
ACAGTGATACACAATATATATTGTCTCACTACTTAACGTTTTTTGTGGGATTCATTATCACTCTAAACCAGTGTTTCTCAACTCCAGTCCTCAAGGCGCACCAACAGGTCATGTTTTCAGGATTTCTCTCAGATGAAACAGCTGTGGTAATTACTAAGGCAGTGAAACTGATCAAATCACATGTGCAAAATAGTGGAAATCCTGAAAACATGACCTGTTGGTGCGCCTTGAGGACTGGAGTTGAGAAACACTGCTCTAAACAACCCTTTTTTATGAGACGTCCCCTTCTTATTATGATGTTTTGATATCTGGCCCACAATAGCATATAACCGTTTCGCTACTATTTATTCTATTCGATCATTTTTTTCTTATTACTAGGATTTACTGTTGTCATCATAGGTACCCAACGTTGACCTTTATCCAGGTCAACTTCGGCTATACTATTTTGCCCCAGCAGGAGGAGCCCTTTCATGGATTTTCTCCTTACCCTACTGCTAATTATTATTATTATAATTGGCTTTATCATATATCTTATATATTTTTGTGACCCAATTCCATTATTATTACCATCATTCTCATTACTATAAATTCCTTTAATATTGCCAGACCATCACCTGTTTACACGGTCCAGTTCCCCCATCAGCATCGCCCATTAGGATCTGGCATTCATGAGTCCACCTGCTCCAGGTGATCCCTAGAGAGACATGTGGCTGTAGGAATGAGTATTCAGTGGCCCTCCTGTCTGTAATAGACCAGGTGAGCTTAATCATGTTATCTTGTACCTTTTAACTACATAATGAATTATTGTCTTTCAAATGCACCTGATATCTATAACCACTTTAATGATTTATGTTTTGTATTTAATTTAGATGAAATCTGTGATTTCTATAATGCCCTGATGAAGCAAAATATGCAAAACATGTTGGCTGATCACAACTGATTTCATAGCACAAGCTCTTGTACGGTTATATTATGGCGTTTGATTGAACCTTTGTACTGTATATTTTATGTTTTCAATAAAAAAATAGGATTTTTTAAGACAAGTTACCTGTAAAATCCTTTTCTTTCGATGGACATAACGGGACACAGAGCCACAGTAATTACTGATGGGTTATATAGGGTATCACTGGTGATTGGACACTGGCACACCCTATCAGAAAGTTCAACCCCCTATATAATCCTTCCCCTTGCAGGGATACCTCAGTTTTGTAGCCAAGCAATATAGTGTATTAAAAGAGGGGCGGGATCTCTGTGTCCCGTGATGTCCATCGAATGAAAAGGATTTTACAGGTAAGCTGTCTTAAAAAAAAATCCTATTTTATTTCTCGAACATCACGGGACACAGAGCAACAGTAATTACTAATGTGATGTCCCAGAGCAATGCTATCTGAGGGGGGGGGGGGGTGAGAACCATGACCAAGTAGGGTGCAATCAGACCTGAGGACCCTGTACCGCTGCCTGCAGCACACTACGCCCAAAAGCGATATACTTATGCCTTCTCACATCCACCTTCTCACATCCTCACATCCACCTGATAGAATCTGGTGAATGTATGGACTGAAGACCAGGTTGCGGCCTTGCAGATCTGAGCCATAGAGGCCCGGTGATGCACTGCCCAAGAAGCACCAATAGCCTCTGTGGAATGTGCCCTGATCTGAAAACGGAGGAATCTTCCGTTTCAAACCATAAGCTTGAATAATCAACTGTCGAATCCATTTAGAAATGGTAGCTTTTGACCCTGCCTGTCCTCTATTGGGACCCTCTGGCAGCACGAACAAAACATCTGTTTTGCGAATCTGAGCAGTTGCCTCGAGATAGACCCTGACTGCTCTTACTACATCCAATGAATGTAGTGATCTCTCTTCCGGAGAACAGGGATCTGGTTTAAATGAAAATCAGAAACCTTTGGTAAAAAACTAGGATGAGGGCGCAGTACCACTCTATCCTTGTGTACAATCAAATAAGGCTCCTTACAGGAAAGGGCTGCTAATTCTGATACTCTTCTAGCAGAAGAAATGGCTACCAGAAAAATTAACTTCCTTGTCAACAAGACCAAAGGAATCTGACTAATTGGTTCAAAAGGCTGTTTCTGTAACACAGCCAAGTTAAAGTCCCAGGGATTTAGGGGCGCCCTAACCGGAGGATTAAGACGCGTCACCCCCTGTATAAAGTTTTGGACCAAAGAATGCGAAGCAAGTGGTCGTTGAAATACTGATAAGGCCGAGACCTGGCCCTTGATGGTACTCAAGGCCAGCTTCATCTCTAAACCCAATTGTAGAAAATCAAGAATTCTACCTATCACATATTTTCTGGGATGCCAACCCCTGGATTCACACCAGGATACATAAGCTTTCCAGACTCTATGGTAAATCATTCTGGAAGCTGGCTTCCTTGCATTGATCAAGGTAGATATCACAGAACCTGAAAGCCCACGACTCTTCAGAACGTGGGTCTCAATAGCCAAACCGTTAAATTTAGCGTTTGTAAGGCATGATGGAACACTGGACCCGGAGATAACAGGTCTGGTCGTACCGGTAGTGTCCACGGGGAACCTACCGTCATCCTTACTATCTCCGCATACCACGTCTTTCTGGGCCAAGCGGGGGCCACCAGAAGTACTGACTTCCTTTCCTGCCTGATACTGCGAAGAAGTCGCAGCAGTAGCAGAATAGGCGGGAATGCATAAATCAGCGAGAACTGATGCCACGGAATCAACAACGCATCCGTCCCGCATGCAAGAGGATCTCTTGTTCTTGCCACAAATCTGTCTTTTTGTTGAATCGGGATGCAAAGAGATCCACATCTGGGACCCCCCATCTTTGGCATATGTTCCAAAAGACGTCGGGATGTAGAGACCATTCCCCTGGAAGTAATTTCTGGCGACTTAAATAGTCCACCTGCCAGTTCTCTATCCCCGGAATGAAAACTGCCGATATGCATGGCACATGTCTCTCTGCCCAGACTAAGATCTGGTTCACCTCTTTTTGAGCAGCTCGGCTCCTGGTGCCTCCCTGATGATTGAGATAGGCCACTGCTGTGGCATTGTCGGACTGGATCCTGATCGGGCAACCCTTTAGCCTGATAGTCCAGGCCTTTAAGGCTAGACCTACCGCACGGATTTCCAGAATGTTGATGGGTAAGGTCCTCTATCTTGGACCATACCCCCTGCACTGCAGACTGTTCCAGAACTGCTCCCCAACCTGTCAGACTGGCATCTGTTACCACCGTCCAGGTAATTGGCAGAAAGGATTTCCCCTTCTGCAGGTTTTCGGGAATGAGCCACCAATTGAGGCTCTGACGCACCGCATGAGACAGGTGCATCGGAAAGTCTAAATGCCTGAACCTTCCTTTTCCAGGCTGACAGAATACTGTGTTGCAGCAGTCTTGAATGAAACTGAGCATAAGGAACTGCTTCGAATGAAGACACCATCTTCCCTAAGAGTCTCATACACAGGCGGACAGAAGGACCCTTCTTGGTCCTGACTGCCAGAATCAGCTCCCTTAAAGCAGCGATCTTTGCCTGAGGTAGAAATACTTTCTCCTGGCTTGTATCTATGATCAGACCTAAATACTCCAGTCTTCTTACTGGTTTTGGGAAAGATTTTTCTAGGTTGAGGACCCAACCTAGGTGTTCCAGATACTTGACTGTGGTTCTCAAGTTACCGTTCAAGGAGGCTACCGACCGGTTTATCAGTAGCAGGTTGTCTAGGTATGACAGCTATACCCTGAGCCCTTAATCTGGCCAGAGGAGGGGCAAAGACCTTTGTGAACACCCGAGGTGCAGTGGCTGTCCCAAAAGGCAGAGCCACAAACTGGAAATGGCGCCCTCCTATCTCAAAGCGCAGAAACTTCTGATGAGCAGGAAAAATGGGCACATGCAGATATGCATCTCTGATGTCCATCGATACCAGAAATTCTCCTCCCTGCAGGGTGGAGACTACTGTCCAAATTGATTCCATGCGGAAGGACTGAATCCTCAGGAATCGGTTCAGATCCCTTAAATCCAGAATGGGTCTGATAACCCCATTTGGTTTTTGGACCGTAAAAAGGTTGGAATAGAAGCCCAATCCCTGGTCCTTTGCGGGAACCATCATAATGACCTCCTGCGACAAAAGTCGATCCAACGCTGGAAGGATCGACTGCTTCTTCTTTGGGTCTCTGGGGACACTTGATCTGAAAAACCAAGGAGAGGGAAATTCCTGAAACTCCAGCTTGTACCCTAAGGTTACCCATCTGTCCTGGAAGTCCTCCTGCCAGAGCTCTGAGAACTGTCGCAGTCTTCCCCCCACTCGAGCTAGCGGGGGGGCGCTCCTTCATGAAGAGGTCTTAGTGTTTTGCCTAGTAGGCTTCTTCCCCCAGGACTTCTTTTGTTCCTAGGGTTGACTCTTGTTTCTGAACTCAGACAGAGGAGGCCGTCGAGACTGCCTGGAGGCTGAAGCCCCTGGTGCTGGGGAAAGAGTCCGTTTGAAAGAGGGACGCTTACTCTTCTTCTTGACAGGTAAGAGGAGTACTTTTCCCACCAGAGATTTTCTTGATATATTCATCCAAGTCTTCTCCAAACAACCTTGCACCATGAAACGGAAACCCAGCCAGCAGCTTCTTACATGGTGCTTCGGCTGACCCATTTTTCAACCACAGGATTCTACGTATATGCACCAACCCCAGTGAAAGACGAGAGGTTTGCACGATAGAATCTCTGATGGCGTCAACAACGTAACATAAGGCCGCAGGAAGGTTAGCCAACCCCTGGGCCTGCTGTTCAGGTAATACCTTGATAACCTGCTTAACATGGTCTCTTAAGTATTGACAGACTCCAATCGCCGCAACTGCAGGTTGAGCCACTGAACCTGCCAAGGAGAAAACATCCTTCAATAGGGATTCCATATTTTTATCTACAGGATCCCTGAGCATTTTCTACAGGACAAGTCAGACTATTGTTTACGGAGGAAATAGCAGCATCAATGGCCGGTATTCCCCACATTTTAATAAACTTTTCTGCCATCGGATAAAGTGTTGAAAACTTTTTCGGCGGGAAAAAAAAAACACTTTTTATTCTGAGTGGGATCAACCAGACAATGAGCTTTTCAAGTAAATTATGAACAGGAAAAGCATGTGCTGTTTGAGGAGGCTTCAGTGACCCCAAAGAAGAAGAGGGTTCTTTAACCGATTCAGATACGGGCAGCTTAAATGTGGAGCGGACAAATCCAGTAAGGATCTGCACTAAGACTTTCTCCTCCTGGGAAGTCGCAGAGGGTCCCTCTCCACCCGATTCCTCAGAAGAGGAATCATCTGTCCCATCCCGATCCTCTGAAAGGGATTCGACTCCTTTATCCCAGAGCTCCTCTTCCTGAGGGTCTTGGGAATCAGAGGAAGGCCTAGTGCGTTTTCTTCCACTGAGTGAAGATGTAATCACGGCCATTAATCTCTCCTCTAAACCACTAATGGTTGAGGAAAAAACCTCCTGTGTAATGTATACAGGGGCTGAAGTGCCGGAGGCAGGTATAGCCCCTGACCCCAATGGCTCCCTCTGGCTAGCCGTCCCTGGCCCCTCAGGGGGGGGGGGAGGATGCTGCAGAAAGGGGGTCCTCAGAACCCGACCGAGATCCCCTAGAGTCTCTGGTTCTTGGGGTGTTTGAACCTCTTCTACCCATAGTGCAAAGCAACAAGGTGGAGGTATCACAAAATGAACACCGACTGCTGAGCAATGTAGTCCGGCTAAAAGCCCTGCTACCAAATGCCCAGTCTGGTGTTACCTTAGTAAATGCTGCCTAGGAGAATGCCTGTGTCCCACCTTACATGCGACTGTCAGCTCTGTGTCCCTCCAGAAGGCTGTGTGCACCTGTACAGAGTGCTTTAAATAGCCTGCAGCTGGCCTGAGTGGGCGTCTAAGCACCTGTGCTGACGCCCCACCTTCCCCCCCCACTCGAAATTTAAAAAAAAAAAAGAAGGAGGGCTTCCCGCGCTGGCTGACTCTCCGGAAACAATATGGAGGAAGGCTGAGGGAGGGGGAGGAAGGAGAGAGGCCGGTAGTGATGGGCCTGTACCGGTAACGGCAATGGCGGCAATGGCGGCGCTCGAGCGGTGTACAACCGCCTTTCAGACACCTGTGGCCTCCCTCTAGCCTGGGGGGAACATTTGTGAAGGAGAAATCCCCCCATCCCATCCTACCTGGAGCCGACCGGAGACGCTGTGCAGCGTGAGAACACCAAGACCGACATCAGCATGAGAAGGTTTGTGCTCTTGGCAGCCCCTGGTGGTCACAATAGGCATAGCATGCATTTACCCTAAAGGAGAAAACCTACTAGAATTAAAAAATTCTGTGGAATCTCCTCTTACCTTATCCAGCCGCAGGGTTCTGCTATACAGAACCAATCTTTACCTCTCACGGTGGGCTCCGTTAGAAAAAAAACGTCAGAGACTGGGGCCCCCTACGAATGGGGAGATACGCAGTTCTGGGCCTGTAAAGCATCTGGCTAGAAATTAGGCTAGAAAAAACATTTTCTAATATGCGGGGTCCAGCTCTCTAAAAAGAGAAGCGTTACAGGTAGAACCTAGTTTCCTCAGACACGAGGCCCGGATACCATCCAATTCAGCCACAAAAGGACACTTTGAATGGATCCGGTCTGCCTGGCTTGCCCCAGTATAGGATATCGGATCTTCCCTTTGGAGCTCAGCACAGGACATCTTTACACGTCCATCACCTAAGACACTGGCGTAAAAACTGAGGTATCCCTGCAAGGGGAGGGATTATATAGGGGGTTGAACTTTCTGATAGGGTGTGCCAGTGTCCAATCACCAGTGATACCCTATATAACCCATCAGTAATTACTGTGGCTCTGTGTCCCGTGAAGTTTGAGAAAGAAATTTATATTTTTACATTAACTACTGTGGTACTAGCTCACTTTAAACAGATACATCATCTCCCCTCAAAATCCCATCATTTATTAGAGCGAGCTTTGTCTCCCTCTCTACATTATCCTTGTAAAGTTGTTAAACTTTTCCGGCTGTATGCGCAGTTCTGCATACATCTGGGTGAAGTACCCCGACAGTAGCTGGGATATCAGTGGATGGGTCCAGAAGCGACGCTGTCTACTCCTTTTATCCTCCAACTGTCTCCTTCTATGAATCCTCTGCAGGATAATAAGCAGGATTGCTTCATCATTCTTTTGCACAACAGGATCCATAATTCAAATAATCTGAGGAAAACGCACGCAAAAACTCCACACTCAAACAAACTAATATAAACTGTCTCCTCTCTCCAACCAAAATGGCCCTGTCACATGATATTGCACGGTGTTTATTCATTTTCCTTGGCATTGTGGGTAATTTGGGAGTGGAAAATAGCAGAGGGATTTATTTGTTTGCACGATATATGAGACGTTTTTAACACATGCAGCTGAGTAGCGATATCCATTAAACATAAGGTCTATTGTGGATCGCAGGACTTTTTATCCTTCATTTTTTGCGATACGGCACTGCGTCGCTTTAACTGATAATTGCGCGGCCGTTGTACCAAAACAAAATTTAGGTCCTCTTTTACCCACAAATAGAAATTTCATTTGGTGGTATTTGATCACTTTTAATTTTTGCGCTATAAACAAAAAATGTCGACAATTTTGAAAAAAAATTTTTTTGACTTTTTGCTATAATAAATATACAAAAAACAAAAATGTCTTCATCAGTTTAGGCAAATATGTATTCTTGTACATATTTTTGGAGAAAAAAAAAAAAAATAATTTGCAATAAGTGTATATTGATTGGTTTGCACAAAAAAGTTATAGCGCCTACAAAATAAGGAATAGGATCTATGGCATTTTTTTTTTTTAATAATCCTTTTACTAGTAATCAGATCAGCGATTTTTAGTGGGACTGCGGCGGACGGATCGGACACTTTTGGGACCATTGACATTTATACAGCGATCACTGCTATAAAAATGTACCGATTACTGTATAAATGTCACCGGCAGGGAAGGTGTTAACACTAGGGGCGATCAAGGAGTTAAATTTTTTTCCTGGGAGGTGTTTCTGTGGGGGCAGTGTACGGTGGAGGAGGAGATCGCTGTTCCTAATCACTGGGAACAGACGATCACTCTCTACTCCCGACAGAACGGGGGATCTGTTTGTTTACATTGACAGATCCCTGTTCTGCCTCTCTGTGGAGTGACCGCAGGCGGTGCCTCGCGCATTAGCTCCCCCTGCTGCGCAACGGGCCTGCTATAGCTGTTTAAAGGGCCAACATACAGCTACGATGATTCGTGGGAAGGAGCCGACCTGTCACATTATAAATGATGGTGGCTGGTTGGCAAGTGGTTAAAGGAACAAAAAGGTTACCAGGTCCATTTACTAAAAAAAAAAAAAAAAAAAAAAAAAAAAAAAACTCACTCACAAAATGAGGGCACTTCATCCAGTGCACAAGCATTTCCCACTTAAGGCTAAACTTTGGTTTCAGATACCTATCCAAGATGGGCGACTTCTGGTTCCTGTCAATGTAATGACATCATTCGGCCACGCTCTTGATTTTGATTGAAAATGTATACTTTGTTTTTTTGTATATATTCTTGCAAAATAAATACTGCTCACGTTTTGTAATCCAATCATAACTGCTTCAGGAGGTGGCTGGGGGGGTAGCGGTTTTGAGCGGTACTATATTTGGTGTGGGTGCACATTAGGGAAAGTGCTTTGCAAATGAGGGTGGGACCATGATCATGGTCCCACCCTCATTTGCATATTCATTTTGACTGGTTGACTCCCAAATGTAAAATTTGCCTGTCAACGTGGATCTCCACACTCCCACCAACACCCTCATCCTTCCCAGATGCCCGCTTGGTTCTTCCGAGCCAATTTGTCATGCAAGCCGATTCGGAAGCTACTCATTACATTTTTTTTGCATGCTGGGTGTCTTGTTTACACCCTCCCATTATCACTAAACAGCGGACGCCATTCTCAGACTGGATTTACTTCAAGGAACATTGTTTGGGTTTAGAATGTCCCTCGAAGTAAATCCAGGGTCAATCGCCGCTGCTACCCTGAAAAAAAAAAAAAAGGCACAGGTCTGCTCCCGCCACCTCCCCGCTAAATTAACTAAGGGGCGGGGCATCCAATAAAGTCACTGTGTGTCCCTCACCCCCTTGTGACATTGACCAGGGCATGCTGGGTCAATGACGTCACAAGGAAATAGAAATAGAAAAAAAACTGCCAAAATGGTGTTCAAAACTGATGACATGTGCAATTCAGCATTCCCACACAAGTCAATGAGCTTGTAATTTGCACCTAAACCGGATAAAAAAAAAAACACAAAAAAAACACAAACATACATACATACTGGACGCTTTTTCAATTCGCACTATGGATGCACTGAATATATGTGAACAGCTACAATAGAAACCAAGGTTATTTCACATGTCATACGGTCAAGTACCTGGTCGGAGGCTGGAGTGCCGAGAGGCCTCCCTATGCGGCTGAGTGCAGCGGCCCCTGAAGGCAATACCAGGATGCACCGAATTTAGCACAAGGAAGGACACCCAGTTGTCTTGAGAAAAAGTTACAGAAACATCAGCGGTATTGTTTCAAAGTCTGGTTAGTTCATTGCATCTGGCCATTGCTCTGCAGATAAGCAGAAGATAGGCAGACTTCGATCTTCAATACCCTACAGTGAGTCCGCCCAAAAACTAGGTGAATTGCATCCCTCTGTCAGACATTATTCAGTAAGCCATGCAACCTGACCATTTCCTTTACAAATATATTTGCTGTATCCAAAGCAGGTGTGCCTGCCATGGGCAGGAAGTGTGCCATTTTGGTAGTAAACCCTTCTGGCCACATAGTCCTTGTAGTCTTGTCCTAAAACTAGGCCATCAAAAAGATCGCTGAATAAGTTCCGTTCCACACCCTAAAGTGCCCAGAAAGCTGGTGGTCATTAAAAGTCTTTAGGACTTGGGAGTGTTATTTTCTGCGGAAAGAAGACCTCGTCATTGTGCCAAAGAAATCCCTCCCATCTCCTCAAAGAAGATTCCTCAGGTTGGATATACTGGGTGGAGGCTTGTCTGATTGATGCCTTCAGATCCGGCTGAATTAGCAAAAAGTTTTGTTAAGACAGAATAGTACTGGTTGCTGCAATCTCAGGAGTCTCCAAAAAAACATTCATGAGAGAGCATCTCTATTCCCATTCTTGAACCCTGGGCAATAAGTGATATGGAAGTTGAACCTTGAAAAGAACAGGGCCCAACAGGCTCTGAGATATCCCAGGTTCTTGTGGCCCGTAAATATAATCAGATAGGCTGCACCTTCTAGCAGGTATCTCTCATTCTTCCAATGCAGATTTTATGGGCAACCGCTCCAGGTCACTGAGCAGATGAAGCAAAGCTTTGGGCCTCCGGCATTGAGATAAGACTGCCTCAGTGGCCACTTCTGAGGCATCGACCTCCAGAACATAAGGTAAGGCAGGATCTGGATGTTGTAGCACTGGTGCAGAAATGAACAGAGACTTTAGTTTGTCAAAGACTACCTGAGCTTCCTGGGTACATTGAAATCAGGCATGCTAGAGAGTTAACTGGGTAATTGGAGCAATGATGGTGGATAACCATTTTAGGAATCTACAATAAAAATTGTCGAAAACCACAAACCTCTGGATACCTTTCTTATTGGAGGGAGCTGGTTATTCAAGGACAGCCAGCTGAATGAGACCTTCTAATGAAGGGGAGTCCACTCGAGCCAGCTCATCTTCGAGAGCTTCAGACAGACCCAGCCAGTACTGGTATCGAAGAGCAGCCTCATTCCACTATTTGCAAAAGTCCACGGTATAGTCCTCTACAGGACTGAGGTTCAATGGACAAAAGGGAGATAACAAACCCCACTTTCACAGTCTCTAGGGAGAAAGTCCTTGGCTGGAGGGTCAAATAGAAGGCTCTAACCTTCCTTTGGTCACCGGTAGGGCTGAAACAACTAATCGATTAATCGACAACTAATCGATTATGAAATTAATCGATTACTATTTTCATAATCGATTAATCGGCCAGTAACATAATGTGGTTAAAAAAAAAACTGAAATGAGCCCTTTATAGTACAAAAAGAGCAAATAATCGCTACTGTAACTATTTCTTTCACAGTTATATAGTAAAAAAAAAAAATGAACCCCTTACAGTAGTGATTATTTGCTTTTTTTTGTACTATAAAGGGCTAATATTCGTTTTTTTAACCCCAATATGTTACTAAACATCTTACACCTGGTTCACATCTATGTGTTTTTTGCAGAAACGGACTACAGTTCATTTACATGGTTTCCTATGGGACACGTTCACATCTATGCTTTTTCAGCCGCTGCGTATTTGGAAGGCGTCAGTGACTTTTTTTAACGCAAAACAGTGCTTTTTTGATTCAACATACTTCAATGGAGAAGCTGCAGAAAAGCATGTAATGTGTTTTTGCAGCAATTTGTGTTTTTTAATCTGCCCAACAAATTGGCCAAAAAAAATGCAAAAAAACGCAAATCGCAGCAAAATCACTTGCGCAAAAATCAAAAACGCACAGCAAAGAGCACTGCAGAAACAGATCAAAAGCAAACTGCATAGGTGTGCACCGAGCTTTATGCTGGCCACACCGATCAATTTTCAGATGAGAATAATCCGGCGAAAAATCTTTGTACATTCGATGAATGAAAGAATGTTTGAAATGTTCACTTGTTTTTAACATTCTGTTTTTAAAATAATTGTAATTTCTGAACGAAAACCACTGTCTGATAATTCCTTTCACCAAGAAGTTTTTTTATTATTTCCAAATTTTCCCATTACTGTGGTTGAAAATGAACGTTGATTTGACCCCACTAGCGATTAGAAAATCGAATGAACGTTCTTATCTCTCCTCTAATAGTATATACAGTATCTCTTTTGTCTGTTATTCTCAGAGTGGATTAGATATTTTGCTCCCTAACCATATAGTTGGCTATTTTTATTTACCACTGCATAGGGATATTTAAGAATAAATTGCCTTTTTTTAAAACTTTTCATATTAACTAAATTATACACCACACAAGGTTATTAACCGATTAATCGAAACAATAATCGGCCAACTAATCGATTATGAAAATAATCGTTAGTTGCAGCCCTAGTCACCGGGGACATGATCAGGAATTGGTACCCTTGGTTCAGGAGGTGGGACCACCACAGTAAGAGCAGAAGCTAAATGTTCCTGGGCTGATGAGGCAGATGCAGTGGTTGCAGAAGATGGGCTTAGATCCGCAGGATCAGTAGACACGGTCAGGTTTTGCAGGCAACCCTCCAGCTGGTAGTATCCTTCCTGTAAGCTCTTCACTGCTTGGGCGAGGGGCACACAGTTTTGCTGGCACACAGTTTTGAGCAGGGTTGCATCGTCAGCTTTTGACATGCTGGCTGGAGGATACTGTCATCCAATAACCAGTGAGCAGGGCTGCTGTCCTTTTAAAGGCCAACGTGAGCCAGAATCTACCGCATGTGCGTGTGCAAATGTGCAGTGTGTGCGCCAATGCACACAGCAGCGTGCAAGATGCGGCCATGCTGGGTATTGGTGGCAGTGTCAGTTCTCTGATTATTACCCTGACACATACAAAATCGGATGCGATTCAAAATGAATCCATTTTATGTATATATGAACCGGGGGTTACTCTTGCCTCATACAGAATGCTGAACACCAAGCATGGAGTGTTAAAGTGCATCTAAAAATGCAAAAACAACCTTTTTCCTTCATTTCCACCTAGTAATTCTGTCAAAAGCACACTTTCTATCCTACAGGAGCTGTCTTTGGAATGTTGTCAACTTAGGCTGATCTTCTGATTTGGACTACAATGACCTCCCCCTTTCCTAATCGGGCAGTGCTTTGTAGTTCACAAAAGATCACAGCTAATATGGTTTGAGCTTTCAGTTCAGTTCACAAAAGTTTATAAGGAAACAAGGTTTCTGACAAATGAACAGATATGTTTCTATACTTAACCCCTTCCCACCAGCACCGTCATCCCTTTAACTGGGCCGTTACAACCAGTGGCAGGAAGGTCTGTGTATTCACGAGACCACTGTGATTGGCTGTCACATTATCGGGAGTCAGTTCCCACCAGCTACTAGATCGTTAGTACAGATTTAGAGCGGCCTATGACAGCTCGGTCTCTCTGCTGTACATGCACAGCAAGCCACTGCACATATGCGTTACATGGACAGCAGGAGGTTAAAGAGTATACAAACCCTAAGACCCCTTTCACACTGGGTCGTTTTGCAGGCGCTATTGCGCCAAAAATAGCACCTACAAGCCCGCCTGAAACAGCCGCTGCTGTGTCTCCAATGTGAAATGTATGACCAGCTTTAGCTTTGCTAGCCTGCAATAGGGAGTGCTTTAACTGGCAGGAACCCCAGTTAAAATGCTTTGCAACGGATTAAAAGCAAGGGTTAGTTTACCTTTTTGTTATTTGCAGCATAACAATGTGCCATTAAATAATCTAGTACCTCTTTTCCAGGCCGAAACTAATCGATGAAAATAGTTATCAACTATTTTCATAATCGAATAAACCGGCCAGCCTATTAGTTGGCCTGCATACAGAATGCATTATTTGTTTACATATCAGGAAATACAGTGCAGCACACATACAGCTCAGTACAACCCCCATACAGTAAGTGCCTAAGAACTTGTGAATGTGTGAGGAGCAATGCCACATGGGACATGTAGACCTGGGCAGGAAGTGAGTGGTTCTAAGAGCAGAATTTTTATTTTTACCTCGCTATAGGGGCATGAAAGCATGTAGGTTCGAAAATTTCTCTGTTAACATTCAGTTTTAAAATGAATGTAGAGTCAAAAAGTACCAAATTCCAACGCAGGATGGATCTGTGGAAATTTTTTTTTTTTTTTTTTTGGTAGAGCAGTCCCAACGTCCTAAATATCAATATATTAGAATGAAAAGGCAGGGGAAAAAAAAAAAAAAAAAGGAGGACTTTGTAGGCACTATATATATATCTTCACATATATCTTCACATAATACAAAAAACATACATATTAAAACATTGCAAATGGCTACTACGCGATACCGGAAGGAAACAGCTGGGAACACGATTTTGCAAACGTCCAGTGCTCATCCCCCTACACTTGTGCGTAGCATCCCCTACGCAAAGTATATCCGGCTCAGAAGGAACTGTACTTGTGACAATGACTTCAGATATCATGCTGACCGATTAAGGGAACGACTCCTCCAACGGGGATACTCAAAATCGCTTCTACTCAAAGCTTTCAATAAAGCTTACGCACAACCTAGAAACATACTGCTTTGTACAAACAAAACCAAGTTAGACGATCACTCCACGGTAAAATTCATTACGAAATACTCGTACCAACAATACCAACTAAGAAACGTGCTAAACAAACACTGGCACATTTTATACGAGGACCCTATTTTAAGTAAATATGTCAATGATCACCCAGAGATTGTTTTCAAAAGAGCGGTCTCTTTGCGTGACAAACTGACCAAAAGTAATTTTGTCCCTTCAAATGATCATACTACTGACGATTTTGGAATCTACATTTGTGGGCACTGCGCGCTAAACCCTTGGATCTCTACTGGCCATAGATTTAGACTACCCAATGGGGAGCTCTTCTACCCACATTTTTCGGGCTGATTGCAGTACCCAGGGGGTGGTCTACTTAATGACATGCAAATGTGGGGTCTTTTATATTGGCAAAACAATTCGCCAATTACGACAAAGATTAAATTACCATATCTATTCCTCTGCCAATGGCAGGATGCTCAGTCCGATAAGTAGACATCTTGATCTTTGTCACAGATTTGATACTTCTGTTGCCACTTTTATTGTCTTGGCAGTGATCCCACAGGAACCCGAGAGGAGGAGACTGGGACAGGAAGATACTCCAGCATGAGGCAAAATGGATAGAGCGCCTAACGCCACACGGTGGCCAGGCATTAACGAAGTACAATCCTATAAATCATTCCTTTAATAAAGGGTTATCTGCCAAATTACTTGCTCTCCCAATAAATTATTTTTTGGTTTTATATTTTAATACATCCTGCCTCCTCATGCTGTGGCGACTCCTGGTCCCCTCTCCCTCCCTCCCTCTTTTTCTGCTGGGCTTTTCATTGTTTAAACCTATATCTAACTGTACAAAGATGTGGCTTTGCTTCTGTATTTTTCTTGTTTATACCTTCCTGCTGCTTATTATGTAACCACTGTCACATTATATAAATATATATATATATATATATATATATATATATATATATATATAAATGTTTGCAGTCATTTTTTATAAACTAATGTTGGTGTTTCCTATTTTTTTATCTCCTTATAGGTACTATTTGGTATATCTATTTCTGATTATGGCTTTTTGTCTCAGGCCTGTGGTGGAGACCCCTCTGGCATCAATCTCTGGATTTCTTTGATGTGCTGGTGTTGCTAGCTGCATGTGCGGCCTGGGAGCCGCAGGGCATTTCCTTTTGGAGACTGGTTTATGAGGCTCTCTATCTAGGGTTGATGTGTGGCTTTGTGGCTTTTCCTCCCCTTGGTCATATCATCACCTTATATAGGCCATTTCCATCTGCTCTTACAGCGGTCTCACGCTGTTATCTTGGAGTGTCCACTGGGGGGAGCTCTTAGCCTTGGATTCTGTAGGACTGTGCCCTCCTAGTTCGGCCGTGTCTATTGCAGCCTCTAGTGTGTGCTGCGCATGCGCGGCCGTGCGCGCGCAGCCCTGCCAGGCCAAATTAGGTGATGCGGAAGCAGCACACCTGATTGATACGTGCATTTAAGGCTGATTTCTCAGCCTTGCACCATGTTACCTTTCCCAAACGGTGCTCTGCGTTTGTAGGACATATCTACATTTACTACTATATATATTTTGGTAAGGCCTTTATCTTTTGTATATTCGGCTCACTGCACCCCTGTTCTTGGGCTGATGCATTACACACACTGCTGAGATTTAGATGTATACCTGTCTTTTCATAGATGGCCCTTATCTGGCATCTGTCAAACTCACTGTGCCACGGTTTTTAAATCTTCATTAAGCTTCCCTTTTTCTACGGGTAGTCCTCTGAAGGGAGTATTTTCTATGCCCGATAGAAACACTTTATACACTAGCTACCATTTTAAGGTGAGACTTCATATTCTTCTAGTAATCTTGCCTCATTTATGATTAGATCATTATTTAAATCGGTCTTTCATTACTATATGTATACATATATTCTAGAAGCGATGATGTATATTAGCAAGCACAGTCCTACCACCTGTAAGCTCGTCTTACACTGAGCATTTACCAGCCATCCTGAATACTATTTATTATTTAATTGTTCCATCTAAGGTAGGCTTAACCCCATTTGTATCTTATATTCACTAACCCCCCCCCCCCCCTTTTTTTTTCTTGCATGGAGTGAATTTTCCGCTGTTTTCTTGACAGTGGAGATATATGTATATACCAGTATATTTTTTCTATTTTGTCATTACCACTCCCTTTTTCCCCCTTTCTTTTTTTCCTCCCCCTCTACATTCTATACGGGTTTCTTATCAGGCACATCCCCACATGTCAGCTGTTTCACCTCTGTTGCATGTCTGATCTGAGATCCACCTTTTGATTTCCTTGTGGTATTCCCCACAAAATTGAGACTCTTTACCAAGATGTTTAGTATCAATTGTACTTACTGTTTGCATTTGTGTTCTCTCTCTCTCTCCCGTAGACTAATCAAACTAGCTCCTGAAGAAGCATTCAATTGTGAAACATGTGGAGCTAACCAGGTTTGGTGTCTTTTATAATATATTAGGGATATGTCCTTGTTTTAAGGGTCTGTCTCTGGGGTCTAAGACCTGTTTGAGAGAGACATAGCTAGCTATTTGCAATGTTTTAATATGTATGTTTTTTGTACTATGTGTACATTAAAGATTTATATTTTTTATGATTGGTGCCTACAAAGTCCATTTTTTTCTGCCTTTTCATTCAAATATATTAAAATGAATGTAGTTTCTGAATGAAAACCACATACACTGTCTGAAAATTACTTTGACCAAGAAGTTTTCCATTTGGCTCCTTCGAATTTTCACATCACTGTGGTCTAAAACAAACATTGATTTGACCCCACTAATGATTAGAATATCAACGAACATTCTTAAAATGAATTGTTTTTGAAGGAAGACATTGTTTTTGTATGGCCAGCACAAGTGAAAGCAGGTGCAGGTAGCTTTTATCAAGCCACCCGCCTATGGCAAGGGAGTCTGTCATACATAATATTTTACAGTTTTGTCTGAAAATCGGCAAAACAGTCTTTAACCACTTCAACCCTGGAAGATTTGGCTGCTCAATGACCAAAGCACTTTTTACAATTTGGCACTGCGCTGCTTTAACTGGTAATTGCGCGGTCATGCAATGTTGTACCCAAACAAAATTTGCGTCCTTTTTTTCCCACAAATAGAGCTTTCTTCTGATGGTATTTGACTGCCTCTGCAATTTATTTTTTGCGATATAAACCGAAAAAGACCAAAAATTTTTTTGAAATTATATATATATATAATATATATATTGTACTCACCGCAAAATCCTTTTCTCTGAAGTTCATTGACGGACACAGCTCCTTTAAATCTTGACCGTAGGGTTATATCGCCACCTTCAGGAGAAGACTAGGCAGAACATGTAAAAACAGCAAAACTGCACAGCACCGCCCAGGTGCGGTCCCATTGGCTATAACCCCTCACTCTGCTTCCTGCAGCTCAGTTCGTCAAACAGCAGTACAAACCTAAATAGAGGTGGGTGCTGTGTACGTCAAAAACCCTATTTTCTCTTTCGTTTATTGACCATTGACGGACACAGCTCCTTTAAATCTTGACCTTAGGGACGTCCCCAAGCAGTGTCAAAAAACGAGGGGTGGAACAAAAAATATCTTCAGCCACAAAGAGGAACTCCTCAATAGAGGAGTTACCAACTTAAACGGCCGCCAGCAAAACCCGCGGCCAACTTATACATTCACAACAACTTTGCAACTTAAATGAAAGTGTGAATTGCAACCTTACACAGCTGCCTGCAAAACCTTGCGGCCAAAGCAAGCATCCAAAGATGCGCTCACATCAACTTTGTAAAATTTAGTGAAAGTGTGAACGAACGACCAAGTCGCCGCCTTACACACCTGATGTCGGAAAGCCCAGGAGGTTCCCATCGCCCTGGTGGAATGTGCTATGACGACAGGAAAGGGGGACAGCCACCCCTTCGAGGCATAAGCCTGAAACACAATCTGTTTGATCCGAGAAATGGTGGTAGACGAGACCGCCAGACCCTTTTTTGGACCAGTCACCGATACAGAGAGTCTGACCTCCGGAAAGGAGCCGTAGCAGACAGATACACCCGTAGAGCCCGGACCACGTCCAGGGAATGTAAGGCAACTTCCTTCAGATGTGTCGGCTTAGGACATAGGGATGGCAGCACGATGTCCTCATTTAGATGAAAAGCCAAAACCACCTTCGGAAGAAAAGAGGTCTGTGGACGTAGCACCGCTTTATCCTTGTGTAGAACCAGATAGGGAGACTTGCACGACAAGGCCGCCAATTCAGAAACTCTCCTGGCAGATGTAATTGCCACTAGAAAAAGACTACTTTCTGAGAGAGTCAACAAGGGAATCTCCCTAATATTTTCAAACGGCGGTTTCTGAAGAACCGATAGCACCATATTCATGGAGGGGCTACGTGTCAAACCCCTTGCAATATGTACTCACCAATGAGTGAGTTGCCAAGGGACGTTGAAAGAAGATAGCCAAGGCTGAAATCTGCCCCTTGATGGTTGCTTAAGGCAAGTTTCTGATCCATTCCTCGCTGCAAGAACAGCAGGATCCTGGAAACTGAGTATGTGCATGGACGCCACCCCATCTCCTCACACATGGAGATGTAGGTCTTCCACGTACGATGATAAATCTTCCACGAAGACGACTTCAGTGCCCTCAGCATAGTGGAAGTTACCGAGTCTGACAGGCATCGGTCCCTTAGCACCTGGCTTTCAACAGCCATGTCGTTAAAACCAGCGACGGTAAAGATCCTCTCGTATTGGCAGCCGCCAAGGAACATCCGCCACCAGTCGTACTAGGTCGGCGTACCAAAGACGCCAAGGCCAATCTGGGGCAATTAAAAAATCAGCCGATAATGCCCCCATGGAGCCACCAACGCGTCTGACACGTCCGCCCAGGGGTGTCTTGTCCTGGACACAAACCTCTGTACCTTCCGATTGAGCCGAGAGGCCAAAAGAGCCACATCTGGTGTGCCCCACCTTAGGCAAACACGAGCCAGAATACATCTGAATGAAACGACCATTCCCCTTGGTCCAGCATCTGACGACTGCCATTTTCCTACACCCGGAATGTCTACAGCCGACACGCGTGGCTCTGCCCACTGTAGGATGTGAGTGACCTCCCGTGCTGCAGCCAAGCTCCTTGTTCCCCCTTGATGGTTGACATACGCCACCGCCGTGGCATTGTCCGACTGGATCCTGACCGGACGCCCCTGCAGCCTCTTTGACCAAGTGGAGAGGCACCGCCTGATCGCCCGAAGCTCGAGCACATGGACGCGGAAGGAATCCCACCTACCGATTAAACGGCCCTGGGCCGACTGTACGCCCAAAACTCCCCCCCCCAACCGGTCAAGCTGGCGTCCGTTGTGATCACCGTCCAATGGAGAGGAAGGAATGATTTCCCGGACCGAAGGGCCGGAGACCTCAGCCACCAGAGCAGGGAATCCCCAACTGGCTCACCCGAATTTGACAATCCAGGGATAACGGAGATTTGTCCCATTTTGCAAAAATCTTTCTGCAAGACGAGTGTGAAATTGAGAGTATGGTACCGCCTCGAAAGTGGCTACCATGAAAACGCAGCGACGACCACCTGCAGTTTACCAATAACCTCACCGCAGCTTGAAGAGTCTGCAGCTTGTCTGAAGGAAGAAAGACTCTCGCTTCTGAGGAGTCCAGTAGTAAAGCCCAGGTACTCCAGGCGTTGAGTCGGCACCAACACCGACTTTTTTAGGTTCAGTACCCAACCAAACTCCCGGAGGGTTTGCATGGTGATCGCCACATCCTCCCTTAATTCTGAGGCGGAAGCTGCTCTCAGAAGGTTGTCTAGGTAACCCACGATTGCGATCTCCCGTTGCCTTAACAACGCCAGAATTGGGGCTAACACCTTGGTAAAGACCCAGGGTGCTGACGCCAGACCAAAAGGGAGAGCCACAAATTGGTTGTGCTCTTCCGACTGCAAATCGCAGAAACCTGATGCCTGAGGCATATGGGTACATGCAAGTATGCGTCCTTGATGTCCAAGGACGCCAGGAAGTCCCCCTGATGGAGTGCAGCGACCACAGAGCGAACTGATTTCATACTGAACCTTTGTACTTTCACAAAGCTGTTGAGGGCCTTGAGGTCCAGGATTAGATGGACCCCTTCCTTCTTTGGGACTACAAACAGATTGGAGTAAAATCCCTGAAACCTTTCCAGTGTCGGAACCGGTACTATCACCCCGCGCAGTAGCAGGTCCTGTACTGCCCCAAACAGGGCCTCCCGAAGAGGCGGAAGCAGGTGAAGGTTGGGAGGGAATGAATCTGTTTAGTGGACAAGAAAGGAACTCTACCTTGTATCCCGATGAAACCAGTTCGCAGACCCATTGGTCGGACAGTAGGGAGGTCCACCGAGCTGGAAACTCGAGAGTCGGGCGGGGGCAAACCTTCATGCAGTAACAATTTTGCTCGCAGACTTGTTTGGCATGCGAAACCAGGGAAGCTTTTATCCTTCAGCAGGCGCCTTGTCGGACTGGGAATGCTTACCTGCCGACCCAGGCGGGCGAAAAAGTTGTTTGAGTGGAAAAAGAGGGCCCTTGCCTATGGCGTGGCTC